>JARRAA010004329.1:0-18036 GCA_030557295.1 Ecitodaemon sp. MM-2014
CGTGGGACGCAGTGCAATCTAATTTGATTTAAATTTTAGCAGAGAATTCCAACTTTGTCAGAGCAAATACACAGCACGTTCATTACAATTGTATCAACATCTTGCTTACGGATGTTAACACTTTCTTGTATGTACATAAATTTACCGTTGGGTACAATTACTGGCTTGGCAACTTCTCTAACTTTTGCCACCCAAATTTACAACCTAATTAGGTTATTCACAGACGAAGTCAGGCAGACCCTAAAACAAACGTGTTTGCTTACGGCGATGAAATTGTTCCAATTCGTGCAGCAAATGGTTATAAATGTGCGCACTTTAGATAAGCACAACTGGAAGTGGTGTCCCCCTAGTTCAGTTCATCCATTCGTATTTACACCCCAGGTGTATTAGGCGGAGCGTAAAACATGAATCAATAACTTCAATCGTTAGCCCCAAGGTCCTGTCCCCTTTTCAGTAGGATATTTGTACATAAAAATGATATTTTAGGAAACGCTGGAATAAGTTGGTTTGTTTTTAGTAAATATGTACCTAGTACTGGCACATATTGATTTATAGTAAGGCGTTCTAAAGGGCACGTAAATACCAATGGTTCTATATTACTATCTAGACGCGTTTTGGTTTTCGAAATTTTACCTCAAAGATTCTATAAATTGGAAATAGGTAGCACTGGTAGCAGCTAATGCAGCTGGGAGGCAGTGATTACCAGAATACCGCAGGAAAGTTTTCCAATTATCGGCGACTCGAACGATTCCAAAGGAGGGCTAATATATCCATATAACGCCACTTCGGTGAGCAACACCGCGTGCGGGATGAGCGCGGTTTCATTTTCAGCCACAAAAGCCGCCTCGGAAGTGGGGTAGCAAATTAACGCGACATTGTTTCAGAGCTGTTCGATACAAAATGTTGGCATTGTTAGAGACCCCTTTTCATTCCACTCGCTATGCACTGAAGGAAACGTAAAATTAATTAACTCATCGTAGAAGATGCGCCTCGCACTCTTGTTAGAAGTGAATGACCTATAAATATGTTAGTAACTAAATTAACAGCGTCAATAATCAACAGTAGTCATCAGAAAGTTAGTTCTGATGTTTTAATGGTGGAAACATTTGTTGCGGCATGCATTCGCAACAATGCACCTGCACATTATTTATTTATATTCGCGGACGAAGTTTAGTTGGGAAAACATCGGGGAATTGTATGGAACGGTTGTGGCAATTAAATTTGTATACATTATGGAACGTCTATCTAGCTAGATCCCTTTCCAGGAGCCTGAAATAGATTGGGTCGCTGTAGTGCTAGTAGCGAGGCATATCCAAAGTGTGTTATCGATTATGAGCCGGCGAAATACTATTAACAAGAAACCCGTAAAGGTCAGCTGACCGGCATTATTTAATATGCACACGGAACGTACCTCCACGCGGACGTTCCATAAACAGCCATGGATGAACGTAAATTATAATGCCAAAATTGGAAGCCAGCGGAGGAAAGCCTGCATTGCAGATTTTTAATATTAGCCCGCCGAAAAAAGCCCGAAAGCATAAATCTAGTTCAGGAATTCCCGAACTTCTTTTTGCTTTCCGACCTCCCCAATTACTTTCTGCGCATTTATAAACTACGGGGCGCGCGTTCTTACTCATCATGTTCGCCATGTTCACGTTCAAGGCGGTGTAGTGGGAGGCGCGAAGTCTAATTCGGGAACCCGAGCAATTCCAGCAGACAAGACGAGAAATGTTAGGTCAGGCCGTTGACAATTCGTGGCGTCGAATGCGGCGCATCTTAATTCTAATTTCCGTCTTCGTGCTTTGCCGCGATTGCATACTTTCGGCCTTACGCCCTTCGGCGCGCGCGTTTATAAATAGGCCCGCGGCAATTGCACTGGAAGACACGCACGCGAGTCGCGATATTCGGAAGATTCACGCGCTCACTGAAAATAGCTGATTTATTTATAATCGGCAGACGTCAAAGTCAACATTGCGAAGAGCCCGCGCCGAACTACGCGCGCTCCAGTAGGGTTGGAAAAAAATCGGCTCGGAAATATTCTCGATTCGGAGCTCTAACGAACATCGCGCGCCGCGATGAGCAATCAAATATTCATCTACATTCTGCGATCGTTATTGAAAACAATGTTTGCTCTGCCCACATCGGCATTGCTCGCGCAATAAAATCCAAAGTAAAATTCAAATTGCGAAATAATTGAAAGTATTCATGAATGCACCGCCTTCCAAATTTGCCCGAAACTCTAAACAATTCGAAAAGAATTGGAAGTTTTCAAATTATAATTAATTTAAACTTCTCCGAAACTGAGGCATCCCGGACTTGTTAAGTTCGACCAAATTTCTATTACGACTCTGTTTGCTTCGCCAGCAGCACGAAGTGGAAGCGGGAATAAAAAACATGGGGAAGCGCTTGTTGGAAAATCTATTATTTTCACCTCGCGGCGTAAGCCTCGCACTTGTTTGCAGATTTTCCACACCGCAATTTTTAGAAATCGCTTTTTCTCTCCTTTCATTGTCCGCCTCCAGAATCCATGAAAGGGCGGCTTAACTTGATACCTAACACGGCTGCGGTCGGTAAAGACTCCTCATTGTGCGAAGTCGCTGGCATTGTCTGCGTGAGCGGAGCATTCGTGCAGCTAACGCTAAGTACACAGACGCGTGAAGGAAATTAAAAGGTATGCGACAGCTTATAAGATTAGGCATATACGTATGTGATATGAAATATGTCGCGTTTAGCGCGATTCCAGTCTCGCGGAATGTTCAATCCCGGGCGCAGTTCTTCGCCCTCGCGCTCTTCCACGTTTTGAGCGCGAGCCAAGTTTTTTGGCCGTTCCTTTTGTGCCGGCTCCAAAGTGTATGTATCCAACTATGGTTAGACAAGTACAACACGAGCGAACACAAAAAGATGAATGACAGCATCCAATATATCTGAAGGGTTTATTGTTCCCCTTTTATCTCCGGCCCCGAGCGACGCCGTGACGTAGTCTTTTATGAACCCGGAGCCAAGAGTCTGGGGAATTCGTGGCATGTATACCGTCTCATTAAATGCAGAAAATTGTAATATTTAACTTTACTCGAGGCGTCACAAAGTGAATCCCGCTTTTATCTCGCCGGGAGCGTTACAGGCGTAAAGTGTTAATCATCAGTTACGTTCCGAACGTCGAGATGATGAAGCAAGTTGTTATATAAATGCTCCAGACTCGTTGCAGGCCCCCCGTGACGGGGCGCTGCGGGTGCTTGAGCCTGGTTATCCGCGAGACGCGCGTTAACGAATTCGTGTCCTATTTAGCAATTAACGTGTTGAACACGGAAGGCGTTTGACACAATAAATTTCGCAGTTGACCTTATGAAGCGGTGTTTCAGACAGCTGGGGAAGATTGATGGTGGTGCGACTACGCCAAGTCCCACAGTCGCGCAGACGCGACGCCGCATTGTGGCAGGAAATATTAGAGTAGGTGGTTGTGAAGATCCGTGAGCATCCTTCTTCTAGGCTGTTTGTTATCGTGCCCGTTCCGTCAGAAGCAGCGGCAAAAATAATATTTAATGGAATTTCCTTACAACAATGCACGGATGTCAACCATATTTACAGGGCACATGCATTAGCTTTATTGCCGTTCCGGAAGATGGGTCGAGCATCCTGTGCACCAACGTGTAAAATTTAATATCCTTGCTCTTTGCTTCATAGCTTATCAGGACAGAACAAGAACATCGTCCCGTTCTGTTTGCGAACGTCGGGTCTTAAAAAGCTTACCTCAGGACGTTCGAGAAAGCCCTGCGATTTTCGCACGCATCAACTTTCACGTCGTTTATTATGCCGTTCTATATTTCGTTATCTTCGCCTTTTATCGATCCCGATTGTGCGTTTTCTTCCCGGCGTTTCCTTCCTCTGTCGCTTTTTAGAAAACGAAAAATGTGATTGATGCTCTAAATAGATCGAGAAGCAATTTTCGTATCAATTTATTGCTCATATAGCGTCCGACGCAACACATGCGTTCAATAAATACGAAATTGATTTTTCAAGGCGACCCCTGATATTTCAAATGTTCCCTACTAGCACTATTACTATTTTAGTTGATAGGGGTTCGGAGATAGTCCCTATTACATATATAAAAAGATGGCTGTTACAGAGAATCCCATGATATCTATCACAATATCTAATGTGATATTCTAAAAAAAGGTAAAGATACGTCTTCAACAACAAAGTTAGACAGGAACTCATATATCTTACCCAGCGTAAATATAACTTTAGTCAACGTGGATGATAATTTAATGCTAGCTAAAGAGTTTTTCCTCAGCGGTTATGTACCAACGCAGCAATATGTCAAACTCACGTGCACAGTACAAACCACCCTCAGAGCCGCGCCGCCATTGCTCCTAGACGTGGACGAAAATGTGCGTTTTATGCTTTCATGACCCTGACATCGCAAACAACGATAAATATTGCGCAAACGCAAAAAAAAAACCACAAACGTACGCGGTTAGCAAAAAAAATTGCGGCATGCAAATATCCATTTGTATCTGCGTTTATATTATGAAGGTTATTTTTATTTTCGCATGTCTAATTATAATAAATCACTATAATAAGTCGGTCAGGTGTCCAGACTTGCTCACTGGGCTACTGATATTACAATTTCTCACGTCAAAACAAGTAACCGTGAAGGTCCTTTCGCCAATTGTCGCCATCGACTTGGAGGTCCAGTTTGGTAGCAACTCAAGCAAATCGGGAACCCAATACAAATTATGTCGCCCGCTCAATTCGCAATGTCCTAGTAAACATACGCGCGCGGCCTGAGCGCAAACATTTATCGCAGTTGTAGTTTATAAGTTTACCAGCGAGTTTCCTACGTTTTCCGCATTTTCGACGAAACTTTGCGGCTTGCGCGTACCCTGTCGATGCCGCGGCTGCCATCGCAGTGTTGCGGAACGGCCGCCGCGTTCTCGTAACTTTCGCAGTTTTATTTTATTTACCAAGCGACCTCCAGAGATCTTCCTCCTTTGTGCGCCCGTTATTCTAGGTCCGGACCGCCTTCGAGTTCCCGGCGACGGCGGCGTCTTTCCGAGCAGCGCGCAACGCCAATCCCAATTCACATCCCTCAGCCTTAGGAGAATGCCGGTAATGTACAACCCCGCCGCCTACATTACTTTTTATACAGGGAATATAAAATTCTCCGGCGATGCGAACTTCATTGCTGCGCGCCTCGCAACGAAAGAAATCTATATACGACGGAGGAGGAATGCATGGAATGACGGCTTAGAATGTACCATTCGAACCGAATTTAGCTCACACCATGGCTCAAAGAAGCAATTTCAGCAATCTTTATCGAATTCCCTGGAAGCGTGGTGAAGTGTTGAATGTGGCAATGGGCTGAATGCAGCGATATGGATTTCATATTCCAACGAAAACGATATAATTATTAACGAACACAACGCGCATGTTAATTAAGAATCGGTACACTATGCAGGTCGTGAGCAAGACGGGAATTATTTCAATAAAAGTTACTCACTTGTGAAGAAAGTGAACATATACAACGGCGATTCCGTTAGTGGCGATNTCTACATGTCGCTTGACTGAGCATTTGTAAAAAGTGGAACACGTTTAACTAGAAATTTACTTAATATCATCCAACGAATTACAACTTGCGGTAGTGTTCCGTTGCTATCAGCTGAAAGCGCTTTAGTTCTGGGAAAGTGACATCAGTGCTTCCGGGAAAACTCTTGTGCTTAAAATGCTGTAATTCTCAAAATCTCCGGAGATTTGCCCCTCCGTTACCGTTCCAGAATCTAATATAATATGGATGTACATATAATGAAAATTGTAACTGGTGCAAAGAGTTAAACGATACAAAACTACAGGGAAAACTTGGTATCCCAACAATTTGGAATAGAAATGTCTTTGCTTTCATTGCATTCTTCCAAGGAGAAAAGAATTCCAGGCGAAATTTGTCTGAGAAATACTTAATGTATTCATCTAATCCTTGTCTGCTTATCCGCCTAGCTACGGAGACATTAGAAAGGGAAATTGTTATCCGAGCAATCGGTTTCGACGAAAGGACGTTATCGTGGCAAATTCAACGGACGTCAATACGCAAACAGCCAGGATGCGCAGGGCGTAGGTGACGCTAATAACGATAATTGGCATAAATATTCCGCGTTTGGAATATGTGTCAATGAGATGTGTAGATTCTGAGCAAGGAGGCTGTGCAGTGTGTACCAATGGTTCGGGGGGAACGCCGTCGAAAATGAGAATTGCAAATTCGGGCAGGAGGGTTGCCAGCCGAAAGCCTCCGGCTGTGAACCACTGCGAAGCCTGCCGACGCGCTGGCGGTATTGATCGATACGCAGGGCCACGTCGACTCGCAGTGGCTGCGCAGGTCAGTAGTGCGCAACTGCCGGCAACCGCCACCATGCGCACCGTCTCCAGCCATACTACCTTTCTGACCTCCAACGCTGGGACCCGCGCGCGCCGACGTTACGTGCCCGACGAAAACGCTTAGTTTCGAGTATGTATTGGTTTTCGTGGGCCTAGAACGTCGTCTATATTTCATGCAATATAGTGTAGAAGAAATCCCGACTTTGCGCTCTGCTCGACGACCTCCGACGGCGCGAACCCAGCGGCGGGGATTACGTTTTGGGAATAAAATGTGACGCGACAACTCCTTCGGCCGCCGAAGGTGTCAAGCCAGCCACGCGCCGTTGGAATTGATTTATTTACATTTTATTTAATTCTATCGCTTTCAACGCCGCATGCCCTTAAAGCGACGCGGGTTACTCGAGTGTAAAGTAGACGTGTTCCGGAAATATAAGTTTGATATGAATATTAATGGCCGGCAAAAACAACGTTACTCCGACTGAATGGCAGACGCGCACGTCCTGCTATAACTTCTGCACGGGTGACTACAATCGAAAAGAAGCGTGGGCCTCGTGACGTACAAAGTTGTACCTGTCTACGTCGATTGGGGTGCTCATAATTTGGTACGCTGTCCTCGTTAAAATATTAAATCAATAAAATGTAAAATACGCCAAAAGTGGCCAAGGCACGATGGTGCCGAGAGAGGGCGATCTTGTTAGGGGGGAAAATAATCTAATTAATTTGTACCACCGCCCACGCCATTGCGATACTGCTAAATTTAACTCGATTCGGAGGCTTAGAAAGTGGGGTTAGCATTTTGTACGCGGAACATTTCTCACTTTCGTAGTAAATGCCGACGGAATGTCGGAAAGGCGTCCGGGACTCTTATCGATTTAACTATTTTCTTCCTAGCCAGCCAGTCCCGCAACTATCGAAGGGGGCACAACACGCGACCGACATGGAATTGTCGCCGCATTGCCCCGACCGAAGTTTCCACGCCGAACCTAAAATATTGATTAAGTCGTGTAACTGGACGAAACTCGCTTAATTATTTAGGCTCGTCATTAAAAAGTACTAAAAAGGGATTTCGGTGCCCAATTTAAATCCGGATATAAATAGGGACTGCCCAATTCCCAATGTATAATGAACACTCGGAATTGATCGAAACGCGCCGCGATAATTCCGAAAACGACGATTCCAATGGCGACTTTACTGGAATCGTTGATGTCGACGTCGACGGTTGTATCGCGCTATAGTTCTAGACTGCATCTGCTATAAACATTTAACGGCACCCTAATGATCGGCTTCATACCCTGTTTACGCAATGCGTGCAACGCATGTGCAACGCACCGCCTCCTGCATGTCATGCAGAAAGGAAGCCGGTAATGTAATGCAAAACCTCGCCCATCTTTCACCGGCCTGAATGGTTGTTGTTGAGAACTGTGCGGTGATTAAGGTTCATACACATCAAAAGCACAGCGCGGAACATTTTCATTTGGCAGAACTGTCCGAGTACGCCCGAAAACAACAGTTTTATGAACAATGGCGGCCGTTGTACTTTTCCATTTTTTCCGTCGCAAAGCTGCTGTCTAATCCGCGTTTAAGCACGTTTCGCTTGTTGACGAAGCATTAAATTTCATGGCGCCTGCGATGCGCCGCGAAGGGGTGCACATTTCCCCATCCACCGACTGCCAGCAGGATGCCGCGTTACTCGATTTTCTCACCACCCGTTCGTTTCCAGCCAACCCCGTGGCGCTCCGGATGAAGATATAAAATGCAAGCATTGCGCGATGATAGAACAATACAAACAAACGCGCATGGGGCACGCAAACACCTGAACCGATGAAAGGAGATCGAATGGAAAAAGTCGTAAAAATGCATTTACACGCCGACCGATCTAGCCTCTAATTGATATATGAATATTGAACCCGTCGCGGATTCGGTGTCACGGTCTCGCGCTGGAATATACAAAAGTGACGGATATGCGACAATAAATAAAGCATCGAAGCGGCTGAAAAAATGATATACGACTTCCCGAATCCCAATTCGTTATCGGACCTGTCATCCCTCCTTCTTTTTTCGATACAACGCGCTGGAAGCAATCCGTTATTATCACGCACCGTGGCCGACGCTCCAATCGCAGGAAAACCCATCCGGCGAAAGATTCGCGTCAATTGAGTACTCGAGTTAACGAGGGGCATATGTTTGGAAACATATCTTTCGCAAATATCAGAGCGCAGTTCGCCCGACCCGGCTTTATTAGACACGCCTTCGACGATCAGACTGTCAAGGCAAATTAATAAAAGTGCCACCAAGAAATATCAAAGTAAGTTGATTACTTGACGAGAATCGCCCAAGCGGGTGTAATAAAGCCACTAACAGCGGTTAGATTGTACGAAAGGCAAATAAAAGTTCGGCTGGAATTAGCCGGGAACGTCACGCCAGGACTAGTCTGGATGACGAGAGCGGCCGGGATAATCGATACAAATGTATGAGTCGGCAAACTATTAATACGTGCTGTACCATGAAACATAGCCAGGGCAATAAAATGCCCAATATTGGATCATGCCATGTAACGATGGGCGGTGGTGGCGAATATGGAGGTAGGGGTGGACGTGAGTAATTGCAGTTGGGGTGCACGGTTTCCTGCACGTGCGAAAAGAAATGAAGGGAAGGGTCTCTCACCTTTGGCGACACGCCGCACAATAATGTCCTTATGCTCCTGGGAATGCGGCTCGCCGATGACTATGAGCAGATAGCAGCCGGTCAGTGGGCTCGGGGGCGGCGGTCCCCCGTCCGAGACGCCGTTTACGACCTCCATGTTTCGATAATTTTCAGACCCTGTGTGCACCGATTGATACTCCCCGACAGAAACGAATGGCAAATAAATAAATTAACTACAGAACTAAAAGTCGCGAGCTGAGACTCAAAAAAAAAACGTCGAAATGAAATTAAAAAAACACCGGCTGGCACGACTAATCTGGTCTCCCTATGCCCTCGACTGAATTGATTAAAGGAAACCCCCGATTTGTTGATGATTGATTGCAAGAATTTCTTTTGAATATTTTGACTAGTGTGCTCGCGCCGATGAGTCCGGAACGCACCGGAGGATCGACGACTCGCGAATGCCGGCCGCGAGCCGCTATGCAGCAACTCGGCCGCCTCCCCACTTCTTCCGCGGCGGCTCGCACTACACCCTCATACGCGCCGGCAGCGACGAGGACGGCGTCGCCGTCGCCGCGCATTCACGCCATGCCCGCACAGCTGATTCGCGCTCCGGCCCGGCGCCCTGGACAACGATCGCCAATTTCCTTCGACCAATTTTTCCTCCATACCTGCCCGCGGCGGAAAACACGAGCGGCGACCCACGCATGCGACGCCGACAACCCTCGCGGCGAGATATACCCCCCCATGAAAGAACCGCATAGAAATTATTCTTATCGTCCATTACGACCCGCTTTTTCATGCCCAGCCGGCAAATTTTCGCCAGACCGCCGTGCCCGTTTATAAAGTGTTATTGCTTTCCAAGTGCGCCATTAATTTTCGAAGGGTCTCAACAAACGGAAGATTGCCTTCTACGAGCATTCCTTTGCATCCGCCGCCCGCCCGTGGGCTCGTCTGCTGTTTGCTCTAATCAAACCGAAAATAGATTATGCCGAAATTGCAGTTCGAATGCCGCCGCGCAGCGCCGCCTCCTCTTCCGCGCGCGGATGCCATTGGAATATCGAGCCGCGCCGCTGCTCTCTGCAGTTCCGCACGCGTGCGCCATGTTTGCGCCTCAATTGAAATAAAAACTAAAGCGCGAACGTATCAATAACGGCCGCTACGCCCGACTCACTCGACCGACGCAAATCAAAGCTCGCGATGCAAAAAAAAACGCCACAAATTACATGCTAATTTGAGAGATGGTGCGCACACGCAGGATTTTATTACGTCTCATCCGAAGGAATTTGCGGCCCGTTAATTGCCAATTAAAAGCGACCCTTGGCGAACGTCTAGCACGTCTCAATTATTCGACCATCAAATCCTGCGGTAACGCAGCAAACCCACGCTTAAGCATTTTAATTATTTTAATAAAATGCTATATGACGTGCTACTTTCCAGCTTATTAGTACTTCGTCAAATTAATTGCTTTACTAGAATGCACTTTACATTGCGCGGACGAAATAATTACGTTTGTCGAAAGTTCTTTGCCTGAAAATCCCGGAATAACTTCATTATTATCTTTCCCATTTTATACCAACCACGAGTTTGAATTATAAATAAATATTGAACGTGCACTATCTGATTATATATACAAAGCAAATGTTTGTGTCATAAAATTAGCTAAATATTTCATATTCACAATACAAATATTTATATAGTTTTTTCGATTGTGCACATAACCATTATTTAAAACAGCAACGAACCATTTGGGAGCTATTTATGCGCGCGTGTAAGAGAAGTTGCCTATGTTGAATGCTTGGTTTGGAATGGAATGTGCGGAGACATATCGAGCGGTTTGTGTCTGGCTGGACGGCGCACGTATCCGCCGCACATTCTGCTCTCCTGCTAGAAATGGGGAAGATGGTGCGCGAGTGCCGCGTGTTCTCGCCGCCTCGAGTTCTTCACGCAGCCTCCGCATCTTCCGATAAGGACCACGGCGCTCTCGAGTCTCTCGCGGCCAACTGCGGCGACCGAGGAGCTTCCCCGCGGGCAAGAGACGTCGCGTCGGCACGCCGCGTGGCGCCTCGTCGACGTCCACTGCGTGCGCATCGGAGGCATCGGCGGCGTCGAGAAACAAGGGACAAATCGAACGGTCGCCGGCGAGCGGCAGCAGTCCGGCCGTCTGCCGCCCATGCACATCGGGAGAGGGCATGGCTTGCATAAACACCTGTCAGCCGTCTATCATTCGTGGCACTGCGACGTCACAATCCCGCATTTTGTACCAGGCGAGCAGAACGTCGCGCAGCGCGCGCGGCCGATGTTGAGACGGTCGGAACGTTGCGGAGTATCGACTAATCCCCCACCTTGTACTCCCACCTCGTGGCTTGCCTCGACGTCGGCTCACGCCGTCTCACTCCCTCGCTTGGTCCACACTCTCTCGACCTTCTGTTCTACCGCACTTGTAGAACACGACAAAGTAGGCGCTTCGTGCGTCCTGATACAAAAACTCGTCGCGCGACATAAAAAACGCACAAGCCTAGTAGAAATTCATGAGTAGGCCGAAAACTTTTCACTTTTTTTGCTTTCAACTCTCTCAATGATTAGGAGACCAAAACTGGCAGCAGGATTTTTTATTTAAACGAAATTTTATACAATTTTTGAGTACAAAAATCCGCGTGTCTTGTAAGCGCGTCTCAATACCAAGGCAAATTCTCAAATACGAACGGACCAACATCGCACAGAAGAACGGCACGAGCCGACGGACGGTCCATCCATGTATGATGCAACATTTATGGTTACACATGGTTGCTGAAATGCGAGCACCGCGAACAGGGAAACAGAAACGACGACGCCGACGCCGACGGCTTCCCGTTCTCGACCGTCGCTCGTAGAATGAGTGCTCAAGGCTGCGCTGCTCTGCCCGCGTCCATGGCGCAAGTGAGCTTTTTAAGTACGAACTGCTATTGATTTTAATTGAAGCTCTATTATATATTAAAGTAAACACAATTCATCTTTTATGTTCAATAAAAGGAATATTTTTATGCAGCAATCCTTGCGAAATGCTGATTGCGTAATTGCAATACAGAAAGAGGTATTTTCCAATAAAACCAACGCTTGCTGCGATATGAATTATTCAGCATATGATTTTATTAATTTATTAGTTGTATTAAAATAAATTGCGACTGGGGGTTCCTGAAACAGCGCGATTTTCTGGCTTTTTCCACAAAATTTTTATATAAGGTAATAGGATAACAGGAAGTGAGGCGGCATACCGCTGAATTTGTCATGGTGGTAGACATCGCACGCGAGTTGCACTTCCCCGACGTTTGTTCATTCTCACCTGATTGTGAGTTTGTTGCATTTTTCGTCACTAACAACGAAAGGAGACATTTTGTAGAAGAACACTCATAATGTGTGATGAATAGATTCATAAAATAGTTGTTTTTGTTTTATTAAAGAGTATTGAATTCTATGTTGTATGTAATCTGAGAAAATTAATATTTTATAAACATTTAATGACAGCGTTGGGTGTACGGAGAAGGTTTATTAGTTGGAGAGGTCGGTAATCATTTTTGTAGTCGGTTAAACTGCTTATTATAGTGAATAGAGAAAAGAATAACTTGACGTACGTACTACCTACGTTGTGATTCACATCGTGCTGCCGCTTCACACACGAAACCTTCACTCCCTCATGTGGTCCTAGTCGTATGAGGCATTCATTTGCATATAGGGATTTTAAACGCCGACTCATATGTGAGGTTTTGTTGTTTATAATATGTGTGCATGGAGATGGAGATGTTATTAGTTGGCTGGGACTGGGATGTAGAAGATGGGCACGTACACGGGACATCAGGGGAACTGTTCATACGTCTTTCGAAGTCCCCCAAGTGACGGGATAACAGAACCTACGAGTATGACTAGACGCAAGTGCAACACAACGCGTACGTACATCGTGGTATAGGCACATCGGCATGTGCAGTGCGGCGCGTTGGAATGTTTTGTCAAGTTTAGTCAAGGCAATCAAGCCTAAGAAGATGTTCTCCGGAGACATTGCTGGGGGCTCCTAGGCAGAGCCGCGGGCTCTCCTAGTTGTGGGGTTTTGTGCGCTGACGGACATCGGGCATGCCACAATCCTATCGCCATGGACGACGAGATGTCGAAAAGGAACAACAGCGCAGCGGCACAGGTACTTTAACGTAGCGGCTTCGGCGCTCCCCAGTATCAGGAACTTAGAATAAACCAGTCGGCGCACCGCGTACGACAGTCAAGGCAACAGAGGCGCCGCGATGCAGTGCGATGCGTGTGGGTGTTGCCGTCGACACACACGCTCTCGACGCCTTGCGCGCATAGCGAACGGGTTCACAGTTCACCATTCGAGCGCGCGCGACAAGCGCGGCTGGGCGGTAGGGAAGACGGGCGACGAGCTTGCGTAATGTGGAAGACGAGGAAAACCAAGAAAGCTTGCCTCTTTTGTTAATGCGCGCGAGCCGCGCAAGCTTTGGCAGAGTGCTCGCCCACTGCCGGCGGGCGGGCTCACTCCCGAAATCCCATCGGCGGCGACGCGACGCTCTGCCGCATTGCAGCGGCGAAGCTTTGCTCGCGCTCCCGTTCTTGATGCGTTCCTGCTACTCAAAAGTCCACAAAGGCGGTCCTGGGGGTTGGCTGTTCCTGCTGGCCCTACCCAAAACGCACACCCTATATCCGCGACTTCCTCGGCAGTATCGTGAATTATTGTGCTCCGGTCGAATCACCGGCGGGAGCGTGGCACGGAGCGGGCCAAAAGCGCGCGGCGCACGGAAAACCCCACGACGGCCACAACTCATCACGAACATTGCATAAAATCATAATCGTCATGAAACAAACATGTTTTTCACCATTCGCGTTGCCAATCAATGTTTTAATCCTACGTGGAATAATTGAAACTGAATCCGCCTCGCTGGGAGGTGTCACGCTTCGATTGTCCGCTTGCAACATTTTCGACAGTCCACGTCCAGCATTCTCTGATAACAACATTTGCCGATTAGTCACGTTTCGGCAATGCCGAATTAATTTCAATGATGTTTTTATTCAGGTCGCACGTATTCATATTGTGTTATATAAAGACACAAAATTGACACACAAATGGGCAGTGGTCAACGCCGGTAAGCATTTGCGATACGTCACGCGCCTATTGCCACTGTTTCTCTGAGAAAACCTGCAACTTCTTGGCGCATTTTCTAATATGGCGAAGTTGAGGAACTGACGTGCATAAACAAACAAAGCAAAACTCTCTTACGCAATGCTCACTGATTGAATCGATGGTTTTACTTTCCGCTTAGGGAAGCAATTCCGTCTCGAAAATGTGTGCAACCTTACCAAGCCGTACATGATTGAAACAATCACCACAAACAACGTAAACAACTCGAAGTTGCATAATGCGAAACTCGCATTTCATATTCTGCTAGCAATCACGCGATAATTGAATGTTTTCAAAATCAATTTCCTCGATCAAATGGGAAAACGATTCGAAAGTATTTCGTGTTTTAATTACCCTGCCAACAGCATTGCGCGTTAATTTCGTATCGCGTACGTCGTGATAGTGAGAGCGCCTAGAAAAAATTGTTAAGCGCGGAATGCATAAGCAACAATCAGTGCGAGTCGGCGTTGCGGTTTGTTAATCGCCGACGCTTGCCCATTCTAGCAAATAACATTCGAATAAATGTGCCTCCCATTTCCTAAATTGAATGTCTGTTTGAAATCTACATGTTCCATTTTTACCTTTGCTTTTACGTGCATTATTTTTACAAATATGTTCGTTTAAATTAGAAATTCTTATTAAGTACTTAAATTTACGTATTAATATGCCGTGAAATTATTAGCACGATATTTTAGAAAACATTTCTGTTATTGCTCCAAAAAGTGTTGTGGCATGAACGTCAAATGGTCATTTTACGATGAAATTTCTTTGAAATATGAGTCATGGAAAGGCAAGTTTACTTGCAGAAAGCAAAATGACTTGTGACCGGAAGGCGGTGTCACATTTTGAAATATCTCCTGACAAAAGCAATTTTAATGTCAAAGAGATCATATTGATAAGAGCTACCTGTGGACCCTACAAGGCTTATGATTAAGGGTTGCCGATCAGGTGTTATCTTAATGTTCTGCAGAAAACCTCCACTCTTGCATTTTTAGAAAAGATATCTATTCATGGAACCAATAATCAGTACACTATCCAAAAAGGAATTTACTAGAATAGAACAGCATGGAATAGCCAATCGTTGCCGTGGTAACGTGACTCATAACATTCCAGAGCGCACGAGCAAGCCAGCCATGGATTTCATGGATCCTCCCAACAAGTGTCCCTACATAGCGTACGAAAATCAGGGGCGCTGAATCGTTCTCAACTCATATCAAATTGCACATGCCTCCAGTCGGTGTGTAACCGTACATAATTTGCGCGCACTTGTGCGTCGAGTACCAGCGCCGAGCACGTGATGCGAGACGTAGTAATTCCCCCGCCGAGGTAGCGCTCGCCTGGCAAATTCTCCGTCTGGCCGCGAGCCGTGCAACTCGGGCAACAACTTTTGGTGCGGCGTTCAACTGTTCGCGGCTGTTCAACGCTCAACGCACGCTAGTTCCAGTCCGAACTATGCTGCCGTGATCGGCGCACGTGAGCACCCGTCCTCTCCGTCGTGAAAAAACGCTGGACGGCCGCGCGCGTCGCGGGCCCGACGAGAGTGCGCGAGGCGAGATACAAACTGCAATAAACATCACGTACGCGTGCACGTTGCAGTGTTTGTTATTGCACGCTCGTGTCTGTGAATTATTACCTCTACAACCAATCGTCAACAAGCTGGATAATTACTGGGACATAGCTATTAGGTTTAATTAAATGGTGGTAAGTCAATTTGAATGCTTACCAATTTTAAGGTACATTTCTATGAAATTATGCTGGTGCCATCGCCACTTACGGGTATGTTAGTTATTTGTTATGTCACGTTGGTATCAGCACATAAAAACCTAAATGATGTAATTGATAAGTTAAGCACATACTGCCGATTCAAGAAGTGGCGAATTAGCCTGTAGATTATAATAGATCGGGCAATTTTTGTTCGTCACTCTTTGTTGTGTGTCAATTGTCACGACACATGGCGGAAGTTTGGCTGCTCCAAACTTGCTAGTCCTGTTTTTTTTTTGTAGCCAAACATTGCATAACGCGCTGAATTCTAAGCATTGCAAAAAATATATTTCAACGTGAAATACAATAAATACACGCGTATTAAATTTTGTGATAAAAGCGCCGTCACGCGTGACGTCAACAAAGCCAATGAAATTGTATTTTGCATTTCGTAATGTCCAAGGTGCGGTTAACGTCCTCCCAAAGTCTTTCTGAATCCTCTTTATCGAATGCGCGAATCAATGATGTGAAGGTGACTGCGGAAAGTAAAAACCCTGATGTGACTGTTCTATTGCCAGGCAAGGTCGAGTGAAAATGTGCATCGGAATGTCGAAAGACGCGAATCGTCTTCGTTCGACTAATTGTAAAACAAAATACAAAGCGCCGAGCAAAAAGCACAGCTAGGAGAAGTCATTAACGCGCGGCTGTGAATTGCACGTCTTGCAATGGCATCGCCGCAATGAAATGGAAAATATTCCGTGCATAAGCGAAGGGAAAGTGCGGTCAAGAGTTTTGCACAACGTCTGAGCGCCGACGAACGTTCATTTGTTGCTTGATTGCTGCTCATTCGCTTCTATTGGTAACGCCGATTGTACCGTCGCAATCATCTGAATTATCTATATCTAAACTCCGAGGTAAAGTTGTGCGCAACTTGTGCAAGCACTATTACGACCAGAACGCGCACGTTGAGTTATTTGATGGCATTTCGAGAGGCCACTGGCCTCGTCACGACTTTATCCTTTGCGCACGCGATCTTTCGCCATGTTCTTAAGATTTATTTTAGTTTGGATTCGCAATTCTAGGAGTAACACATAAACCTTTTCCAAGAACTTCGCAGCCATTAGCGTGTCCAAAAGGTCAAGCGTCGCTGTTTGCATGGCGTCAGATTATCATCAGATGATAGCAATCAATGATTAGATAAAATAGAATGAGTAATGTCGGCGTTATCGTTTGTGGTGCGACAATAACTTGATAAGGGCCCACCGATTTTTTTGTTGTAGTCGCGTTGCGTCGATACGCCTACATCATATTTACAATTAAATGCTGATAATGCTGTATCTTAGACAAACGTACGACATGCGCAAGGTTCTTTGTATCAATGGCCACGCGCGTAATTGCGCGACACGTGTGTCAAGTCACGTTCTGTCTTCACGAAATATCGCGCCCTGTCGTATTGCGTTAGGTTGGAACGACAATGTTGGATTGCTAACGTTTTGTTTGTGATTTGCATGAACATTCCGCGTGCATTGCCAATGCTATGCGGCGCAGGCATGGGAGAGCGTCACAATTAAAATTCTTTCCACGTTGCGAGCCCCAGACAGAGAGTTTCTGACTCTTCGGCGGACGAGCATCGCACAACAAACAAACGTGATGGTCGCTGCGTCATGGAGTTACCGACGCGTACGTGCATGTCGCACATTTGCATGACAAATTTTTATCTACACACGAAGTGCCATCACGTTTAAAAACTGTGTGGCAACCGAATAAATAACTCTTTTTATATGTACTCGCCGCGTATTTATTCTCGGGGAAACGGGGGAATTTATGAAAACGAAAGTTTCACTCTGCGCACATAGGAATTGCCAATTGTTTTCGACGCATTTAAAACAGCATTTACAAAACTCTTATCGCAATATTTTATTACAATATTTATAATGCGGGCGTAATGTGCACAAAGTTGTTCGATATAATCGAGTAATATTTGAGTGAAGTCACGATCGTTTAAAACTGGTTTCAATCGAGTGCGTCATTGGTCTTCGTTGGCAGTGTTCTCGCTTTGAGAAAATCTATTTGACGCAGATTCCTGCGTGTATATTATATGCTGGCAACGATGAAAACCCGTTTAAAATTATTCACGATCGTGATCATTGATCGCTGATCGGCATGCA
>JARRAA010004332.1:0-10197 GCA_030557295.1 Ecitodaemon sp. MM-2014
GACACAGAAACGAGCATCATCGTGCGCCATCATCATCGGCGTTCGCCGCTAACATATTTAAATAAAATTTTCATAATTTTTACTGCCTTACGAGCTCCAGGCTGGAGCAGGTAGTGGTACTTGATACTTTGAACTTGATAAAGTACAGAAGTGTGTCGTCGCGTGGCTTGTTAAGTGATGTTGTAAGTATTGTAAGTGGTTGTCGGCATCGGGCCGATTGACGATTTGACCGGTACCCGGTATAAATATCGATGCCGATAAAGTAAAAGATGTTAAATTTTATTTGATAAAAATGCGGTTGTAAACTGTAAAATTTGTGAAAGTTTCACGCTGCAATGAGTCGACGTCTTAAAGTCATAAGTTGAACGGTCGATCGTAAACAGAAACCAGAACTTGTCGGGGCGTTCGAGTCGCGTGCAAAAGTAAAAAGTCATTTTGATCGTAATATTCTCTCGTGTAAATTTTCCACTGAACGCGAACACGTTTTTACAGTCCGTGCCGCTGCGCGTGAAAGGAATCCACGTGATAAATCAGCCGAAGATATTCGACGTCGCGTTCGCCATCTTCAAGCCCTTCATTCGAGGACGTCTTAAGCGCGAGGTGAGTTTTCGCCTCTTTCGAGCTCAGGTTTCACTTCAGCCAATTATTACCCACACAAAGATGACGGTTGCATCATTGAAGACTTGTGATGTTTTGTAGATTATTCTTCATGGAAATAATTGGGAGGGATTATTCGAGCACATATCGCCGAAACACTTGCCCGTACGTTATGGCGGCCAAGTGGACATTCCAAATATTCCGGGCGACATGATGGTGGAGATGATGCAATACTACGAAGAAGACTTCGAAGGTAGGGCAAGATTCGAAAACCAACTCGGCTTTATTGTTTGGCAATCGTTAAGATTAAGAGAAAGTCTGATAACTCCATATACAGAGACGATGACATGCCGGGCAATTTGGCAATTAATTGTTTGAAATGTTTACAGTTGTGAGACCTACAATTTGGAAACTCTGCAAATTGTCAATCGTTGTTCTTAAACATTTTATTGTTATTTTTATTGATTTCCACGGTTACGTCTGGGCATTTTGTAATTGTCTGGGATGTTCAAGGATTAACGATTATTGATTTTAAGAAGTAGGTCGGTACTGAAGGAAATAAATTGAGTTGGAATAATTGCAAATAAAATATTAATAAAAATGATCTCATAATTAAAAGATGAGTTATATTTACGACTTAGTAATCATTTGAGGCAAGAGTTATAGTTTTAAACTTGTGGCAAATGACCTAATTTCGGAAAAAAGTTTCGAGCGAATCATTGAGTATCAAATAATTCTAGGAAACGTCGATTTTATTAAAAAAAAAAATGCGGTGAACATATTCTACAAATTTTAAGTTGTCATGACATAATTTCTATTCCTTTAATTGGGTTTTAGTCAATTTCATAACGCAACAAAATGTTTTGCTTTTTTCAGTTGGTACTGACGTTTACGATTGCCATATGCCATGTTTTTATTACTTAATTTAATTACCAATGATATTAAACTTATTAAACTTATGATTGGATGTGTTCTAACGAGGAATTTTGTTGCAGAGCATCTCAACTACGGATATCACAAAAAAAGTTGAACGCATTTTGATCAATGCATTGATAAAGCAACAACGGGGACGGAAACAACAACTATTTATTAGCGGTACATTAAATACGACAGTTCTAAGCAGTCAACCTAGTTGTAGATAAGTGGGCCATTCGTAAATTTGTGATATTTTAATATTTAATGAACATGTAACAATTGAATGAATTTTTCATTAAAGCAACGTCAAGATTGTTTAAAAATGCAGAAAGTCTTATTGTTTTAGTCCGTTACCGGAACATGAATCACCGCAATGTATTAGCATAATATTGCGCATTGTCATATATCTTCCTAATTAGCAATGTTAAGTATGTATTGAGTTCGACGTAAATGAATTGTAGAATTTCCATTAAAGTTCACATGTGTGCCAGGAAGTGCTTGTTCTAGGTTGATTGTGTGTGCAATTTTATTCATGGTGATTGTAGTGCAGATCATCAAGTCGTCTTGGACATTAAATAATAATTACGGACTTTCCTGGACGAAAATGCCATTGGTGCGCGGTCGTTAGCCGTAATTTGTTTGCTTTCTATTCCTCTTCAAATAAAGCACTCGAGCAATTGTTTGCTTGGGTATTTGCTAATGATAACTAACCACTGTGAAGTGGATTGAGGTGCGACGACGACGATGACGATGGCGTGGAGAACGCTAGAACGTCGAGGCGACAATCCGGTTCTTCTTATGATTACTACTTATTGTTGCTCATTTCGTTTTGTTCGGCACGAGGTGCGTTTTAAACGCGGATGTGAACTATCATTTTGCCTAGTCACTTATTCAGTTTTTCGTGAATGAAAGCAAAACGTTATAATGACTGTAACTTTCTTGTGTGCATGCAATTGATTTATTTGTCGAAACAATTTTAAGATATTAAACCAAGTGATTTCGATGCGAATCAAGAACTTATTTGGAAGATTTTGTTTTATTTTATATTATATTAGGCATATTATCATTATCTACTGTATCATTAATTGGGTTGGTTTCCAAATAAGAAAGAAATCTTCCCTAAAATAAAATCTTTATCTACATCCATATGAACTTGCGATTTGAAATGGGGAGCCCCAATATTTCTAAATAGGAATCTCTAACAAATGATACTTCGTTTTAAAGACAATTATACAAACAATTCGTTGTATCAAAGTTATGGGGGTTGAAATGTTAAAGCAGAAAACATCTACACCTTATAATATTCTAAAAAATTGGTCGATGATTAAAGATGCTACAGATTAGGCTATCTATCGGATGAAAAAAAGATTTCCTTTGAATATAGTGAAGACTGTAAAAAAATATTGGATTGAGTAGTAACTAGTAAGCGTTTTATGAGAAGTGTACTAAACAATCCGAACGCTAATTCTTTCTCTGCAATCCCGTCGCCTTTATTTGTTAACATTCATAACCTTCCACAATGAAAAGGACCTCTAAAATTTATTCGTCAACGTCGAACCTAGGCCAGCAGATTTCTGGCAAAGGAGCATCGACAAACTGAACGATCGTTAGCAATAGCTGAGAATACATAATTGTTTAAAATGGTGTTATATTTGATGAGGAACAGTCGAATGAAGAACAATCACTCATTACTTATTACTCTACTCAATATAATCCATTTTCTTGCTGACTTTTCTCATCGCTATTTGGAATTATGAAAAATGTGGTTGATAAAATGCTAACGCGAACGCTAATTCAATCCAAATTTATCAAAACTTTAATCTCTTTTAAAATATACTTGCATATAATTTAGGCACAATTTTCGCATAATATAAAATAGTAATAAGTACGCCTTGCACTATAATACAACAATAACATTAAAAATAAATCACCCATGGACATTACTCATAAAATCACGCGCGCTGCCGGCGCGCACTGGAAGATTTTCGAAACGTCTACACAAAAACTACACGTTATAATACAATCATTATGAGTAATCAATTGTGTAATAGAAATATGACTATCTGCAAGTATTTTGTATTCCACTCGTCGCACGTTGAACTCTTGAACGCCTACTTCTTGTACCCATAGGAATTGATTTCTAAAACCAAATAAACAGTATTAGAGAACATACAAATCAATTGGAAATTGTTTTAAAGACATTCACGACAAAAATGTCACGTACTTTTGAACTCTTGGTCGCACATCTGCAACAACTCCAACCATTGGCAGCCGTCGATGCGCGGAATGTTCATGGTGCCGCCATAGCAGGATGGCAGACACGCCGGATCCATGTACTTGTGCAAGGACTTGCGATCGGTGCCGTGGAAAACGATTCGGTTCTTCAGCTTCTCTCGAAGGAACGGCTTGAAGAGAGCGAAGACCATGTTGAAGATGTACGGCTGGTTAATGACGTGCAGATTTTTCACGCGGCACGGAATCGAATCCTGCAACCAGTCGACGATGCGCTTCGCAAACGGCGGGGTGAACTGCCACGTTTGCTGGAGCGTCAAGCCGTCCATGTCGAAGATGACGACCGCGCCAGCCACCTGCGTTTGGGGCTCCAGCATGGCTGCCTCGAGGTACAGGACAACTCCTTTGAACACTTCGTCTAGAGAGCACTTGTTGTGCTTCCATTTTTCTAAAATAAAACAAAAATCATTAACAATTTTTGCGATAAGTTCAGGATGAGATTCTTTCACTTACTTCCTAATTCAATGATCAGAACACGACGTCCAAACTGATCCCGATTTGGTAAAACGACCAGAATATTATGGTCGAAGATATTTGACTCGTTGCTAGGTAGTAGATCTTTGTACACATTGTTGTGTTTGACTTTAAATTGATAGTAACGTTTGACCTGTAATGAAATCAAATTAGCGATCATTTGCGAAATTATCGGCACGTATGTGCGATTCGAAAAATACCCACCAAAGCTTGGGCACTCTCCGGGTAGAATTTGCAAGGTCGCAGGAAACGCACAAGCCAAGCGTCGTTCTCGAGCGGACAATATAAATCGGTTTCACCTAAAAGTACGAAATTTTAATGAATCGCATTTAAGACATTTAAATCTCTCTTAATTAGCATGCACAATGGCGAAAGGAAGAACACGAACGTTTTTGCGTAACCAGTTTGGTAATCGACTGATCTCGACGTTGCATCGCAATGCCCACAACAAAAATGAAAGTTTGGAGAAATATTCGGGCAGTCGTTACTTTTCGTGCAGAGCATTGGAGCATATTTGGGCTTCGTTGCTAGTCGAGAGACTCCAATGCCTATTGCATTGCGGCACTCGTCTGGAATTGGGTAAAATTGGAAGTGAAAGCAGTCTCGCGACTGAAGTTGTGACTCGTGCGACCGAAGAGATTTCCACCGCGACGCCTCATTGACAATGCTGCTTTAATCGAAGTCAACCGAGACGTGATACAACGCGTGTCTCAATGAAATAATTGTTGGAGCTTGTAAAGTGTAAAGTTCGGAGAGGTCTCGGGTGGCAATTAAAGACGTAGTGAACAAGGTGTCGTGCCTGTTGTCATGTCAACATGTCCCTGGGCTGGAAATGCGTTCAGATAATTTGCGCGCGATGTCAATAATCAAGCAACAAAAAAAACTGGTTAATGATTAACTGTGCACTGCATAATTAATTGGAAATTGCACTTGGGAGATTTTTGTCGTTCGCTTCCAACGTTTCAAATCATAATTACAATCGGCAATGTTGACGTACCTTTTAGTAATTCCCTGAGTTTAACAATCCCATCTTGTTTGTTCTCCGGTGTTTCTCGCAACTCCTCCGTGGCCACCTCGACCATCTTGGTGGACAACGGATCCAGCTCCAGCTTCAAGACGAAGTCGCCGATCTTGATGGACGGCAACACGTCCATGTCGGACAGCATGGTGTCGCTGACTGAAATGCGCGCGCGCAAGCAAAGAATCGTTTAGTCGAATGCTCGCAGCTCGAGTCTGTTTTCTTTCTGTCTCTGCGCTCATTCACTCGCACCGAAAGCAAACACGTCCCGCCGCCATTACGTACCGCGTACTACAAACTACACGTCGTCGAATGTGCGCGAAACCGGTGCAAGAAGTGAACTCGAAGAAGAGCGCAAGGTGGACTTACAAGACCTGCTAGACTTATGTTAGAAAGTGAATGAATGAGTTGCACGCCTTCAAGAGTGAGGGCAAATTTTGTTAGAATTAGAACACTATATAAACAACGCACGAAATGATAAATCCAATATAATCGAGTGAAGTAACGTTTGTTATATAAAAGATGATGTAAACAATTTCATTCAGTATGATAATTCGTGCTCATCTTCTAGGATTACCTAATTTTAATTGGCAGTTCTTTAATAGTGACCTTGGACGAAAGTGTACCAAATGTAGTTCTTAAGCAAATCATATATCATTATACTAAATCAATTAACGCCCCGTAACCAACGATAGAAAAAGTGGCCATAACACTGTAAAGTTCAATAACAAACCGGTTTTTTTTTTGCTTTACATGCAACCTTGCAACATCCGAGACTACGAAAAACCTTCGAGCATTTCTCGCTTGTAAAAGATGCAAACACATTTGACGAAGCAAAATAAGTATCGCCACATTAAGCAACCATATTGTACCAGACAAAAACAAATTAGTAAACAAGCGGCGACTTTTGTTTTCTATCATTGCACATAACTGTTTACTAACGTTTGCCGCATGTGACTAGCATTAGAAATATGTTTATAATGACTGTCATACTAGTGACACAGATGACAAACGTTAACAAAAACCGCTTCACCGTTCTATTTTTATAATGTTTATATTTTAAATTTTGTATTAATTTATGTTATTGTTTATGCATCTACATATATTATATATTCCATTGCAAAAGTTGAAAACTGTGCGACTTACGCTTCGGCATGGTGAATATCCAAAAGTTGTCGGTATACTTAAATTGTTACGACCGGTGAGTATTTGGAGGAATGTTACGACCACGAATGATCAAGGCAGACTGGCTTTGATACGATGCAACTGTTGGTTTTATACGAATTGTGATGGACGCGTGCAGAATGGGTACGTACGTCAGGTAGCGACGCGCTTTAATGGTCAAAGCAAGCGAACTAATGAGTCTCGCGGAAACCTAGTGTCGTGTCATAATTGATATAACTAATCTTCTGTTAATTGTCGGCGTTTCGTGCAAACGTTCGCGAATTTGCCAATGCGGGTTTGATGCAATCTTAAGCAGGTTCGGGCGCCCATAATGACGCTTTTATAAGTTGGCGACTTTAATTATTCAAATTAGGATTAAATTACTCGTTGATGACCTTCGCCAGAACTAGCCAATTTCTAATCATGGAGATAAATGTTCTAATTTTATACACCGAAACTAATGAACAAATGATATGCTGCGTTTAATTACGATTAGTTTAAAAGGTGCAAGTCGTAATTTAATTTGTCGACGCGTCATTTCTATCGCGATAAATAATAAAAATTTTAATTGAATTGCCAGACAGAAGTATCATTAAGAGATTTCCCCGACCGTTTTGTCAACAAATTTATTGCAAATTATCAAGGCGCGTAACCTTCAACAACTTCAATGATTTAGCAGTATTTGACGCAAATGAAATGAAAATTACCTAGATATATAAAAACCGCAGCGAGAAAAGTTGTCCCATATTATGATAATGTACAATTCCGCAATAACTTGATTTGTCTTTCGACAACATGGTTGTGTCAAATTTAATGTTTGTATTATACCGACTGGTGACTTTGAGATGTGAGACAAAAAATGAAATTACATTAAGTAATACTGAAAAATGACTCATGCAATTTACTTCTTCTAATTAAAAAAGAGTCGCGTGCACTTAGATTGGGTAACACGATCTTTGCATGAGAGCAAAAGTTAGCAGTTCTCTTTTTAACATAATTTGCTACAAAATTGTAGCGTGTTATAGATACGTGACGTCACTTGTTTCTGTGTTTCCAAACAAATGATAGAACCCCACATCAAACAGCTCACAATATAATTTATAACTAAAACTGTCAAGTATCGTGAATAGCATCTATTGACCTGAGTAATAAGTCATGAGCGTTTAAACTAAACGTCTGTCTCGCGACGATTTAGATAATTCGAACCATTCGAAAGCTCATTTTCTCTTCTACAACCCTGTCGTTTTCGTTTGTTTACATTCGTAACCTTTGACAATGAAAAGAACCCCCAAAATTGGCTCCTCAACTTCTTCGAATCTGTTCGAACGGTGACAGGAGATTGTTCGCAATAGCGGAGAATACATAATTGATTAAATTGTTGTTATATTTGACAAGGAACCGCCGATTTTTTTAATAAAGAATACAACGCTCATTACTTATTACTCAGCCCGATATATCCAATATATTATATTTATACTAAACTTATATCTACTATACTTAAGCTCTAATAAAGGGATTCTCAACCACTGTGCCGCGATACTTTTGTATGCCGTCAAATTTTATTAGGTTGCGGGGATGAGGGTTGGGAGCGTTCCTAAATGATTGAATTATAGGCTCCTACGGTGTACAGATTGTTGTGGCTCTTCTATCAAAATTTGAAATCGTTAAGTGTGTCGTAACAAAAACAAAAGATTGAAAATCACTACCCTAATACCTGCTCTAAAATACCCAAGTTAATTCTAGTGAATTCAAACGTCTTTGTTACATCACTCGCACTCACTCATAATATTCAAACTTCACGTGAAATAATTATTGATTCGTGTCTCTTGTTTAATGATACTAAATTTCCCTTATTAGACCGCTCTGTATATATCATTACAATCATCTTTATCTGTCGCACGCTATCATTAGTTTGCGCAGCGCATCATTATTATATAATAAAGCCACCAGTAGACGGATATTACAAGCACCACCTGTTTGAAGCGGACGCCGCCGCCAGTCCTAATTATGTTACAAACTCATTACGATATTCGCGATTAAAGATCTCTCAGATAACGAAGCACTTCGTGCGCGTTATTCGCGCGGGTCTATGGAAAATTGCCTTTTCCCCGTGATTACTTTCGCACACAGCGTAAATGGAAACATCGCCAATTCTGTGCGGTGTTAAATGTTAAGTAAATACGGCATATTTTAACGTTTTATTGAACAAAACATTGCCGATGCGCGTGCAGCTATTGTGCGAATCCTTGAACTTCGATTTACGCACACGATTGCGCATGCGTGCACGTAACAATGTCAACAATTTCCGATGTTCCTTAGAATCCAAAAGAAATATCGTGTGCGTTAAGGAAGTAATTATTATTCAATTAAATTTCGCAGAAATTTGCTTTGTTTTCTTTTCAGTTAATATGTGCTGACTAATCAGTCTGTAAATAGTTCCACGAAGCATTATTAATTGCCGGATCTTTCTTTATTTTCTCTTCCATTTCGTTTAGTAACTGAGGAACTTAACTGATAACTTACTTGATGTGATACGAAGTTATATGGCAGAACAAAGTGGAGGCTTTCGAACCTCCTGGCTTCAAGACACACGATCGACTGAAGAAAGCGTCGACCGCATTCGTATTTTAATGTAATGCATTTTACTCTGTCGACCATTTTTTGTCCACCTAGAGATAGATGCGCACGTCGCTCATGCTTACGCAAGTTAAGTACTTTAAAAACTCAAATTGCCGTGTTGTTGTCATTGTTCGACCATAATAACTAACGGACATATAAAAACTGTGCGGGGTGTATTTTTTAGTGACGACAATTATCAAATATCAATTAGTTTACTCAATTACGGCGTAGGCACGATATATTAATTGAGTGTAATTGCGCTCAACTTCAAATTTAAATTTAATTACCCATCTATCAATATAGATGTAATTGCGTCAAAAGAAATGAAAATTGAAACGAACAGAAGTGACAGTATAGTCGAAAATAGAATTCCAATGTCGATTCCTACGAATCGACAATGCAAATACAAGTTGTGGCTGGAAATACTGAAATATCATACTGCCTGAAGATTTTTTATTGCAAACTAGCTGTCCCACCTTATTATCATAAATTTTGTGATAAGTTCTTTTTCCTATGCCCGCTGAACACGACAACCCGATAATTTCCGTTCCAACCCCTCGGTCCACCCACAGGTTATGCCCTTCCGTTCAACCTGCCTGTTCCAAAAATGTAATTATTTTTTTCACGCTATATAAAATTAGCAACTTCCCGTTTTGTAATTGTAAATGGCGTGATTGCTTTCGTCAAAACATAATTTTGCAGGTTCTATCCTCGGGGGCATGTTTGTCCTAACTGTCAACTGGTAAAGATGAAACCTACTCAATGCTAATTAACCGATTTGGTAATTAGGTAACTAGCACCAACAGTTGACTTAAATAACCCTTACCTTTTCGTTCATTTTTTGTTACGTTTACACAAAATCGTTTCAAAATTCCAGGGTATTTTTATTTACTACATCTACATTTTTATTTATTGAACATTGAAGGTCTCACTTTCGGTATCGATACTGACTAATATCGGAAAATACCTTTCAATACTAGGACGTTATCGTCCTATCGTCCCTAACCGTGTGCACACTTTGGCCAGGCTAGGCTAGGCTACCCAGCCTAACTCGTAAATCATTTTTAATAGTATTCCGGTCAGGCCGAAAAACCCGCATAATAATGAGGTATAGGGAC
>JARRAA010004334.1:0-34234 GCA_030557295.1 Ecitodaemon sp. MM-2014
GGAAATAGTGTCGAAGCGTTTAAATATATATTACATAAATAAAGCATAAATAACAATAAATATTTGTCTTGGGCGGCCATTGTTCCTGAGCTGCGTTGAATGGGTGGCCTACGCTTCCGTCGGACGTCGGACGACATGGAGTAAATCGGTTATAACAACAAATAAAGGACTAAACTAAACTAAATGCGTGGATTCGGTGTTCCTCCGCTTGTCCCGCTCGTGGGACAACGATTCTGCGTGTAGAACAATTTGAAGCCACGGCTGGTGCTGCCCGCGTTGGTCCTTACGGGGATGACGATCGGTCCGCGGCTGGTATCTAAACATTTGTTAACAACGGGATAACAACGCAGGTCAAATGTCAAGGACGCAGGACGACTCACCTGTGACGGGCGCATTCGTGCTGAAGTTATCCGTGATGGATCCGTCGTTCAGGCGATCCCCGCAGAGCCGGATCCCGTTAATGACGATGTAGTCGTCGGGGCAATTGATGACGCCCGCGCCCGCCTGTCCCGCGGGAAAGGACGGCGTCCCGTCGTCGTCGAAGTTCGCCAGCTGGAAGGGATACACCACCCCGTTGGGTCCGATGTTCGTGTACGTGATCGTGCAATAGCCGGGCTCGCGCTTTATGCAAATCGCATAGTTCAGATTGTTCTGGAACAATATATACAAGGCGTTGCCGTAACTATCCGAACAGATCTCGATTGACGTACGAAATATCCCGGCGTGCTCCGGCTGAACGTCACCGCCTGGTCGTAGTTGAAGCTCTGGATCGTCCCGGTCACTCCCGAATAGGACTGCAGGCAGTTCATTAACCCGCTACATCCATCGCTGTACTGACATATCCTGAGCTTGTATCGCTTGCGGTTGATAGCGTTCGCCAGGACGGCGAACTGGAGCGGCCCGGAGAGGTTCGTCACGTCCACAAGGACTGAAACATATTGCATGATCATGTGTGACATTTGGGGTTAGGTTAGGTTAGGTTAGGTTAGGTTAGGTTAGGTTAGGTCTGGTTAGGTTAGGTGTGGTTAGGTTAGGTTAGGTTAGGTTAGGTTAGGTTAGGTTAGGTTAGGTTAGGTCTGGTTAGGTTAGGTATGGTTAGGTTAGGTTAGGTTAGGTTAGGTTAGGTTAGGTTAGCTTAGGTTAGGTTAGGTTAGGTTAAGTTAGGTTAGCTTAGGTTAGGTTAGGTTAGGTTAGGTTAGGTTAGGTTAGGTTGGGTTAGGTTAGGTCAGGTTAGGTTAGCTTAGGTTAGGTTAGGTTAGGTTAGGTTAGGTTAGGTTAGGTTAGATTAGGTTAGATTAGGTTAGGTTAGCTTAGGTTAGGTTAGGTTAGGTTAGGTTAGGTTAGGTTAGGATCATATGTGACATTTGAGGTTAGGAGGTGCTCACCATGTTGCCCCGTGTTGTATCCACAAATAACAGGCACGCTGGAGGTCAGTCCGGTCCCGCTGATGATCAACTGCTCGTTGACGCAGATCCCGTTCGTCGGTCCAGCGAGCTCCAGATCGATAAAGTCGATGCGCATTTGCTTGACGTTGTTCGACGCCTTGTAGACCTTGAAGATGCAGGACAACGCGTTGGCGCTCTCCGATTGGCGGCTCTCCGCGGAGAGAAACTGACTGAGCGGAAACCTCGGGTCCGGCGTTAAGGGGTTCGACGTCGTCGAGGTCGGGAGGACGACGCCGCCATCTTGCGGGAAGTAATTCGGATAGCCGGGCGATTCGAAGTACGTGCAGTTGTTGGAGCCGACGCCGCCGCACGTTCCTCGAACTGAAAGCATGGCCACGACAAATGAACCACCAAGAGACAAGGCTCAAGGTCAACTTACACACGCAGCAGACGCCGTGCCCTTCCGCGCACATGCCCATCGCCTGGCCGTTGCGCTCGGCGCACTCCGAGGCCAACACGCACGTCCCTTCGTACTGGCTGACCGCCGAGTTCGCCCGACACCTGAAGTTGGCGAACTGGACGACGGTGAACAGGCTGAGGAACTTGCTGGCGATCAGCTTGGTCTTGTTCTTGAAGGTCGCCAGCGGCCCGCCGTAATCGTGCCCGAGCAGGAACTTCTCCGCGCCCTCGTGCAGCGTGACGTCCGTCTGCAGCTCGGTCTTCTTGTCGTCCGCGAGGAAGTTGAAGGTCCTGTCGTTCTGGTTGTTCTGCTTCCGGTTCCTCCTGAGCCCGTTCGATTGCTTCGCGCCGCCGTCGCGCATCTTGGTCAAGTACTTCCGGATCAAATTCGTGACCTTCGCCTTGCCGCCCTTGCTGACCTCGGCGGTCAGGTGTGCGATGTGGTGCTTGTTGACCGCGCCCTTGTGCTTCGCCGGCTTGGGAATCCTCTTGACGTTCCCCTTCCGGTGCTTGTTCCGATCGACGGTGGTCGAGACGATCTCGCCGAAATCGCTCTCGAGGACGTCTTGGCCATGCCCTTGGTCGTCGCTGTTCTCCACGTCCTGAACGTCGAAGTCGACGTAGTCCGGGCCGTGCGTGAAGAGCAGCGTCTTGTTTCGCCGATTCTTGTAGCCGTCGACTGTCAAACCGGCGGACAAAGTGCTGCCATCTGTGAGGAACGTCGGACGCGTCGCCATAACCTCGACGAAGCCGTTCAAGTCCAGCAGATTGTTCGATCCGCCCCCCGGCTGCATCAAGTGGTTGATCGAGGCTTGCGCTTGGAGATCGCCGCCATAGGGGTTGTGCACGTCCGGTCGTTCGAACGTCCCGAATTCTGATTCCAGGAGATCCGAATCTGTCGTGTGGTGATACTTGTGATTGCTCTGATAGAAATTGTTCTTGATGTCGTAGAGGTCACCCCAGTAGCCATTTTGACGCTTGTTGCCCGTCTCGAAATGGTCGTCGCGAGGACCATGATAGTTATAGCCGCCATTGAAACTCACCCTGTCGCGCATGCGCGTCTCCAACTCGATTGGCGTCGAGGATTTCGCCGCGATGATTCGCGGTAAGTTATTGACTTTCTTGTGGTTTTCACCCCTCGCGACGCTGTTTTTTGACGGTTTAATTACCTCCCCTGTATTGCCGAAATCCCCAGACACTTTCGACAACAATATCTCGTTTGGTACCTCGGTAGTTTTCGAGTTTTTCGTCAAAAAGTCCGACGAATCCGGCGGCTTGATCCTCGCCTGGACGTCGTCATCCAATTGGCGGCTCTCCAGCAAGCGATTGTAATCCTCGAGCACTTCCTGCGTATTGGGGTAGTTAGTAAAGATGTCTATGACTTGTTTGGTACATGTTGTCACCGAGCACTGCGAGATTATTAACGAAATAATTAAGAAATAGCGTGGGGAATGTTTGGTTAGATCCGACATGTTTTTCCAGGGATTTTGGGTGTTTAAGGGCGATATTTAACCGATCTTGGTGGTTCCTTTACTGGGGATTAAAGAAAATTAGTTGGTAATTAATATTTAAACCTTTTCGGTTGGTGATTTTATCGAGAACTAGGTTATTTTTGAGGTTAAACTTCAGTCTTCGTTTGTGATTTGTATTGCGTCTTGAGGTGTCGAGTTCTTTGCATCCTCACTCTTTCCCGGTTGTGTTTTGACTGAATCCAAGTGGATGACAATGTTCATTAGGAAATCGTCTTCATTTCTATTATTATTGTTATTATATGTGGGCGATAGGTGGGGATGCAATGACAGAAACAGAGCGTGAGTCAAAACATCCGAACGTTCTAACGTTCTAACTTCTTTCCTTCCTTTCTTTCCTCGTTTCTTCGGCCTTCCTTGCTTTCTTCGACTTCCTTCCTTCGTCCACAACACTCCCTCTCTTTCTACCCCACTGCCTCCCTTATATCTTCATTCTTTTCTCTGCTGTTCTCGGTCGTTTGGTGCTTTGACGTCACTTAAACGTTTTCTCTTGTTTTATTCGAAACGGGCGATGTTTAAGGCGCTTCTTCCTCTTCTTACGTTCGTGTCTTCGTGTGCGGATTGTTTCTACGTGTTTTGTGGAGTTTTCTTGCAGAGAGTCGTGGTTGGTCGAATATGAAATTGATAATGCGCACGCGGCGCCGTCGCGCATCCAACATGTCATGATCCAGTTAACGCGCTCTTGACATTTCTATCTGTTCACGAAGCCAGACGATGGCAGAAGAAAGCATACTCGAGTCTAGACTTGTCCAGAGGATCCAGATGATATTTAGATGTATGTACCATAGAGATTTTATCCAAATTTAATGAGATAATTGAAGAATTGCGGGATATTGGCAGAGAAAAATTTAAGATTGAAAAACATGCTGATTTTAGAGCCAGGTTAAGCTATTAGAGCAGGGAGGAATTTTATTGTGTTATACATCAAATAAAAGACAATTTATTGGGCTTCTGTGTGGTGTTTAAATTATTTGGATAGCATTACTAGTTCGGTAATTACGTGTAATTAAAAGCGTCGCTGCCGCTGTGCAAAAAAACTCAAAAGTTTTTACAACAGCAACAATTAAATGAACTATATTATATACTACAAGGAAAGAATTATAATAGGTGATATATCAAATTAAAGCTAATTTAATGTACTTTCTAATGCATCTTAAAGACGTTCAATATGTTTTTTATGTCAAAAGTTATATGCAAAAGAAACCAATATTGACCTTCGCTAAAAATGGTTGACGTTCACTGACTTTAATGACAATTTAAGTTATGTTCCTATTCGAAAACATAACAAAATCGTATATAAAATTAAAGGTACCTTTATTGCCTTTAAAATGCCGTCAAAATTATCCTAATACTCGCGTTAGTTTTCAAGTAATTAGTAATTAAATCTCGTCATGCGCTTGTACAGTTATGACTCATTTCCAACGCTGCCATTCGAACGTGAAGAAGCAAGAACTCGAAGATGAATGAAACTTTTCCCTGCTTCCTCAAGCAAATAATTGCAATAAACGGTAATATTCTCTGCACACGTTCGTCTTACCATACTGGGTGTTCTCGAAACCGCGTGAAACCCCATTAAACATCAAATTTTCACGATTCCATCCAAAACTCAATTTTCTTCTTGTCCCAACACTCCTGTGTGTTTCTTCATTATCTTAACGATTGTCTGTGGACTCTGCGGAGTGTCTGGCGCTAAAAATTAAATAAAACGCGTCGAACGCAGGCGAGAAAATTGGAAAAAGCGAAGCAGCAAAGAAACCACGACGAAAAGTGAAAGGAGTGAAACTTAATGGCGATTAATTGAAGATCTATGCACGAACGACAATGAAAGGTCCTTTGTGTAGAGTCGACAGAGGTTTTCGAGCATCGGGAGCTTCGAGTGGAGTTAATTCGTCGCTTGCATGTCGAACAAATTGGATGCGCCGCGTAACCACAACCGAAATCGGCGGAATTATGAAAATTGCGGAATTATCCCAAATTACTCGGCGAAAATGCAAGATAAGGAATGGTGAATAGCTGGATGGAGGCAAAAACAAAAACAAGATGTAAACGGTACAAGAACAGTAAGTATTCGGGTAATAATGCGTGATGTTCGCGAACATTATTTGGACGAATTTGCAAGTAACTGAAATTTTAACGTTTCATGTTTGAAGTCAAATTAGGTTATGTTGCAAGCGAGCAAACTTAATAATTTATACTTTAAATAAAAGAGGATTTAGTATACTTTCCAGTACTTAATAGTTTATGAAGATTGATTTGTTAGTTTCTGAGTTATAAGTGATTGAAATTGATAATTCAGTTTTTAATAGTTGTATCTGGTTCCACCACTTTGCGATTAATTTAATGTACACTAGATTTATGCAAATATAATAAATTATATATCAGAAAAAAGGCAATTTACTAAGCTTTCAGGCACAATTTAAATAATTATGATGGTATTTCTAGTTTAAAAGTTATTAACGTTTGTAACGCGTGGTGCACGTGGTCTAACATTGAACTCTTGATCGCACCACTTCAATTAGCAATAAATAACTATTATCAACTAAAACCTATAACAAATTATACATCAAATTAACGTAAATTTAATCTACTTTCTTATCAATTTAATTAATACCGAATATGTTCCATATTAACAAAGATACAGGCAAATTTGTCCCAACATGCACAATTCGACGATATCTAACGAGCAACATTTCTCCTCATTATTTCACATTGACACTGACAAAATCTCTTCCAAAATAGAAAAACTATACTAAACAATAAACACTGCACTTAGCGACAACAATGGAACAGTGTAAAATCACCTCTGACGTTAAAGAAAAGTGCATCGAAGTAAAATCCGCGCGAAATTCAGGCATTAACAACCGCGAAGCCTCGCAAAACGTGCGACTTCTAGCGAATAAGAGCAGAATAATTGCTTAACGACGCTTCCTAACTTTCTTGATCACTTTTTCTATCAAAACGCGACGTCTGACCGTTTATCGCGTTAACTTAATGTTTCAGTTGACATATTTTATCAGCGAGGTGTTAACAATTTATTAGCGCATTAACTCGTTTAATTTTTGTGCGAAACACAAGACATAACCATATTTCGAGCCTATTTTATAGGTTTGGACGCCGTTCGACGTGAAATTTGTATTTTTACGTTCTAATACTTTTAATTACATCGAAACAATGTCTATTGGTGAATATCAACCTTAATTTTGGCTTCTATTCGTTCTGAAATGAGAACTTTGCAAGAAAACATTTGAAACACCCTGTGGAACCCGTGACACACATTACTTACATCATCCAGTGCGTAATTAATGAACGGGAAGCAACGTATCGGTAATTAAAATTGTCAGCGCATATTTATTGAATGATTTATTGATTTTACAATTAACTTGGGGTGTGGTAACAAATTGCATGCCAATTTAAAGCTAATTTAACAACCTTTCATAAACTGGTCAAATAATTATGTTGATGTTATTACATTCGAAGTTGTTAACAAAAAATATAATTATTGTCAATTTTAAAGCATTGTTAAAGAGTCAAAAGTTTCTTGCTAATGAAGCATCTCGAAATGGCTTTAGTTATGATCCTAGACTAAAGTTATTATTTTTCCTCGGTATAACAGCGTAAAAACAACGGAAAAGTGTTAATTATCAGCGTTTTCTGTTGTTATGAAACTTGCCGTCAATTTGCCAATAAAACTTGGAATATACTCACTCAGGCACGTCCGTGTTGTGACTGAACGTCTGTCGAGAGATAATTTGTACGAACAGCAAGAATTTCTAGCGAGCGGACATGCGAAAAGTGCAAACTACCGTAATTTGCAGGATTCGCGGACATTTCAATCCGGACGCCGGTCGTCCGGCCTCCGGTCAGTATAAATCGCACATTCTGCCAAGGAACAACATCGTGCGGTATTAAAAAATTAATTTACACATCATTTACGTAATAGATTGTCCAATTAATCTTTAAAAAATGTGGAAAATTTTCCAAAATTTCGATTTGAAAAGAATCGTAGGAAGCCCCATTCTTTCGCCGTCATTTCCATCCACTAATTTTATGTTTTCGACTTGTTTCAAGTAACAAGTGCGTAGTTTACACCTGGAATTTGTTGTAATATTCGCATGTTTCGTGCGGTTTTGTTTGTGATGCGTCATTGCAGAACAGCTGATCGCGCATTCTTCGCATTCCAAGCTCGGTGCGACATTAAACGCGGCACAAATCCGCTAAAACTCTGTTTCCGCACGGAAATATCGCCCGAAGTCCACGCAACACCTGATTCCGTACGTAACAACAACAAATAGATTAGACACAACGTGAATTTTAACGCGAAAACAATAACAAAGTGCAAAGAAAAGTGTGTTAGCGTAAACCATGCAAAATCATGTTTTGCCATAACTTTGAGCGCAGGTAAAAGTAAGTTATCGTGTGGCACGTTGCAAACGGGTAAATTACACATGCTTTGTTTAATTTTAGTGCGCCGCTTTGCCAAGGACATGCTTTGATGTGACTTCAAAGTGTTCGGAGAGCGACAGCTGAAGGAAATGGATAAGCTGCAAAGAATTTAAACAAACGAAGATTGGGACGTGTCGCGTATCGTCTAGACCAACCTAGGGATCGCAAGGTAATTCATAGCTTTAATCATCTATGTTACGAATCCTGCCAAAGATGGAAACAAGGTGGAAAAGAACTGAAGATCACCAGGTCAGTGGGACGTTCGGTGTACGTTGGGTTGCCTGGGTTACACTCCGTTACACCGAGTGTCGCGGCAATTTCGAATCGACATCACGTGTCTCGCACTCATTCATTCGTGTTGCGGCGTGCGTGTCGCATAAATATGTCGACGTAATTAATTAAAACTTGCTCGGTCACTTCGCGCCCCGCGCGGCGCGCTCATTGTCCATTGTTCTGCGCGGCGCGTCGCCGGGCGAATTAATATGCAAATGTCGGGGTCGCCTTTAACGCGTGCGGTTTAATGATGATGCACTTACTCGCGGACGCGAATACAAACAACGCGGACGGGGCGGACGTTTTGTGTTAATTAAATCTTAGTCGAGGCGCAGAGGTCGCGGACGGTGGGGAATCGCACAGTGTCGGACTAAGGACTAATAAAGTAAGTTGTAGTTTATTAAATCAGCTTCGGTTTATCCTTGAAATTGTTGGTTTCAAGGTTATATTCTTAAGTGTTTTCGGAGTGATGTTTCAATACGATTTGAGTCAAATCATTGAAAGTATCTTAGAAACATATCAACGGACACGTTTCTATAGTTTGTAATCTTAAAACGTGTTCCTGCATGTTAGAAATGCGAATATTGAACGTTGAGGTTATAATTTTGGTATTTCTCTGCTTTTGAGCATAATTTCGAAACAATTTAATCTAAAACATTTATAATTAGATGTGTTTAGTGTTTCGCATTAGTTTCAGCACGTTTTTCAATTGAAAACGTCGTTATTTCATAGCAAATAGCAAAAATTGCATTTGAGGTTATAATCATGGTTTTTCACTAATTCTGCCCAAAATTACATCATAATTCTAGATAAAAAGGTTTGATTGCATAGTCTAAAAGGTTTGACGACAGTTTTGTTATGTTTTTTATTCAAAAACTACTGTAAAACACTAAAAACAGCATAAAATTAAATTTTAAGGTTATGACCTAGTTTTTTTCACGATTCTGTCTAAAGTCTCAACATAATTTGACAATAAACGCTCAGAACGTGTAGTATGGAGCGTCGTGCATTAGTTTAAACGAGTTTTCCGTTATAAAGCACCGAAAACTCCAAACGAAACTTGCCAAATTTCATTTTCGATTATAAACTTTGCTTTTCCTTATTTACTATGAAAATCACATAGTAACATCACATAAAAAACTTGGAAAACACATTAGACTTCATTGGACACTAATTTCATTTATTTTTTTTGCTTGAAACTTTCGAAAATATCGAAAACATTGCATTTCGAGATAACAATTAACTTTTTTCGTGATTCTTTCAAAAATCACAGCACATTTGAACCGATAATTCTTGGAATAAGTTGCACAGTGTTTTGCAATAGTTTGAGAAGATTCTCAGTTAAAAACGCACCGAAACACAAGGAATTGCGTAGTAAACATAATTTTTCCTTAATTACAATCGTTAAATCAAATGTCCAAAGTCCCTCGCCTAGAAACGCTCATAAACAACGAAAAGCGACGTTTCGAAGTTAGAAAAGTGCGCGTCTCATGCGCACCAACGTCTATCTCGACGTAAAATATAATTTTCCGCTTTGTCCACCTCTTATTCGGCAACAATGTCCACACAAATCACGCGCCACGTCGAGCGAGCGATTATGAATTCAAGCTGGTTAATATCGCCGTCATTGGAGCTTCCTCTGTCGTCGACGCAGATTGCTCTTTACAATTCCGATTCCTGCGCGTCGCGTACTGCGAGACGGCGAGATCGACTCGACTTCTGCGGCGCCGCGCCGCGCGCGCGATTGGTCGAGCACGGAACACGCGACGCGCCGCGGATGATTGCAGCGTTCGGACGCTAATCTACTCCTGCGAGTTGCACACGCCGCGCACGTCGCGCGCACGCCGGTGATAAGTCGCGAGCGCTCGCGAAAACGTGTAAATCACAGCGGGACATTTGAATAACGCGGTGAGTGTTTGGTTGCCTAGATTAAATCCATAATATACCATTAATTTTAATTAACTTTGAACCACATTGTTTGAAATGTGCATTGATTGCAACTAATTATTGGTCTTGTTCGTATTTTTTCAATTTTTTTAAAAGCTTTTTCCGGTGACAATAATTTGGTGTATGTTTGGTTGCCTACTTTGTTAGGTGCATACATTCCCGCGCGAAGTGCGTAGTGCGTCGAGTAATTCGCGTTAAAAGTGCAGAAAATACGGGAAAATTTAACAGCGCGATGCATAATCTTCATAACAATCACACGAGTGAGTTACAAGTAAATAATTTTTGTTGGTATAATCAGTAGAAACATGAATCTACGCAAGTTCAAGCAGCACACAAAAAAAAGTGAGGTTAACAAACACATATTCAATGAAAACGCAAGTAATTGCACAAAATAACATCTGTTTATAATTGCACGTAATGTATAACGTTCATTTGATTGGTTATTGTTGCATAATTGTCTTTTAAACAAGAAATCTCATAAAAATTAACCTGAAGCGGCGACAATTCCAAACTAACGCGACATCGTGCGACCTCAAGTGCATCACTGGTTGCCTGCATTGACGAAAACTTCCGAAGTTATTATACGCATTTAATCGGATTACGTTGCATAACTAATCTTTAAACGATAAATTTCACAGCTTACCCCGTCGAGCATTCGAAATGAACGCGCCAATAAGTGTCAGTGGGCGCATAGGTTACACGCATTGTTAGAAACTAACATGAACACCCGAAAATCGCAAAAAGCGCGATGCGAATCGGTGGGAAATTGCGCGGCAATAACGAGCGCGACCAATAAAACTAACTTCGCATCGCGGCCCGCGCCGCCGGAGCGCCTTATCATTTTCACGCGAGCGTTTGCCGCGCGCATCGCATATATTGCGGACGCGGCGCGCGCCGGCGTCTCAGTCGTGCGGACGACGCGACGCACGCCGCCCAACGCACTCGCGCACGCGCCGACTGACAGGACGAGCGTCGTGCTTGCAGGACGCGCCGATTTATGCTGGAGGTGCTCGCGGCGTGCGCACTCTGCGTCATCCTGCGGCGGCTCTTCCTCTGGTGGAGCGCACCCTCGGACGCCGGCGACATCGGGAAGGCGCGGCGGAGCGGCGGCCGGAAGGCGCGCCAGAAGTCGACGGCGGCGCGACGGGAAGGCGAGAGAGGATCGACTGCCGCCAAGGTCGACGGAGCTACGACGGCGACGGTTTCGAGTAAGTTTGCAGTTTTTCTCGACGGCAGATTGACGAACGTCAACCAGAGGTTAGGAACCTTCGAAACGTGAGAATCGGCAAACATTTGCTTTTGCAGTCGTGGACTTTGAAGTTAAGTAAGGTTAGGTAGTCGACATCCTCTCGTTAAAACTCACGTTAATTGAAAAATGTGTGAAAAACTTAATGTAATGTAGACATTTCGAGGTTAGATTAGGTTAGAGTTAGGTTGTCACGAATCGGTTTTGAGGTTAGAACTATTAAGAAGTTAATAAAAGTTCGGGCTTACAATTTAAAAAAAAAACGATAAGTGTGCAATTAGTGGCACGGTAATTGGGACAAAGTTCAAACCATATTTTAACCCATTCCTTGTCACAGACGGGAGAACGAGAATTTTCAACATTTCGAAGTGGAATTTTTCAATTTTCTTCATCAAAATCAACTCCACAACTATTCCTTTATCTAAACATAACTTTTTTTCGTAAAAATAACTTGCACATTAAAAATAATTAACAATAATCGTGAAAGGGGAAGAAACACGTTCGATTTGGGAATTTATCCCCATTTTCATATGCGAACGCGCACATTTAGCGTGGTCTATTTGATATTGTAAATATTAGCGGGCACTTTGCCCCGAACGAGCGCAATATGTATGTAAATGTGGAAAACGGCTCCGACGTCCTTGACCATAGCCTCACCTCATCTCGCCGACGTTGACATAACGCCGGCCCGGACGTCACCCTCTCGTCACTTCGACTTTTAACTGTGTCGCCGCCTAATCACGCCTGACACTGACACTGCGCGCCGATAATTCGAGTCGCATTCGAATTGCGAGATATCAACGCTCATAAACATTGCGCGTGTGGCAACAGTTGATGATTGTCAACAGAACGCCTTGACGACGCCTTTTGCTTTCGTCGAGCGGCAGCATCAGCGCAATGCTATAGTACAAGTCATCGCAATCTTTCCGTTCGATGAGAATGAGTAAAGCGAAGTCATTTTAACGTTAGTTCTCTTTGGCAGAGGTCACCAGCAAATTTTAAGGTAAAATGCGGGTATTTGATTGGAAATTAATCAAGTTAACCTTTGGTTGGAAACGTTTCGCTCTAAACTGAAAAACTTCAACACCTTTTACTATAGCCTTAGATTATCGACTCGAACAAGCGACTTGTCAGAGTAATGAAGTATTAACAAATTGCAAATCAATCGATCTGTGTCCTGTGCTTGCATTCGTCTTTCGTAGGTCTGTGCCTCGGCCCGGAGCACGCGACGATGTCGCGCGCGCGCCCTTCGCGCACTGGTAACTCTCGCCACTCACCCTATCGTAGTGTCGCTCGCACGAATAATTGCCTAGTTTAAGCGTCGATGAGTAAACAATAACGACGAGGCGTTCGCAGGTGTCGAGGAGCAGCGCGGCGCACTGTCAGCCGAGCTTGACGACTTCGTCGTCGTCGACGCCACGATGACAAGCGCGCCGGTGCAGTGGACGCTCGGCGACGAGCAGCAGCAGGAGGCGCAGCACTGCGAGGAGTCCATGGACGTGTTCCCGCACAACGGCTCCGGCGGCACGCCGCCGCCGGCACCCTCGGACGGCAAGGGCCTGAACTGGGACCAACAGCTGGAGCTGGACCGGAAGCGCCGCACTTTGAAGTAAGTGACATTCACGATTAGCCGATTCCCAAATTACTCTAGGCAACTTTCAATGCGTCGCCGGTAGACTGACCGCAGGCAACCCGAAGTGAGTAAGGCGTTGCCATGGCAACTTGCGGCACAGCTGATTTGTTTTTGCGCGATGCACGCATCTCGCGCGCTTGCGTAACGCGATAAGGCGCGTATCGATGGAGCGATAAATGCACGCGTGATCGTGACCCGGCCACTCGTCGAAAACGCGCTCCGATTCGGCGGCGCGCTTCATTTCTTATTGTTGCGTCGCTCGATCGTGCGCCGCGCGCCAGCGTCGAAACCGGTACCCGCTCTTCTCCGCGCTTCCTGGCCGTGCTTCGCCTCTCTCCCCGGCCGCCGGTTTTGTTATTGTTGTTGTTGCGTTTCGGGCGCGCATCGCCGCACGATGTCAGTCGCGCCTTCCGCCGGCGAGCGAGCGCGGCGCGATAGTGTCAAGGACGAGCGCCGCGCAGACAAGATGGACGACATGTGGAACGCGAAGATGGACCAAATGGCGCAGCTGAAGAGCACCATTAGGTAAATAGTCTCGAGAAGATAGTTATCACGCGTTTCTCATTGTTTTTCGTCGTAATTCGAAGCGCACTTAAAAACTAACCGTAAACCGTCGGCGCGGTCGGCGGAAATTGAACGCGCCGGACGCGATTGCCAGCCAAACAAGTCGTTTTCAACGTTCCGCGCTTGTTTTCTTCGTTTGTTTCTCTTGCGTCGCTCGTTTTGTTGTCCGCGACGTCGCCGCGCGGTCGGTCGAGTCGAAGCGCGTCTAAAATCGCTGGAAATCTTCGTTCGCGTTCGAAATCGCCCCAAATTTGCGTGAAAAATATTTTTATTAACGAATTCGCATATTGCAACACTCGGTTTATTTTCTAATTTTCCTATTTGGTGTGTGTTGGGTTGCCTATGCGTAGGCGCCGTGTTTTGCCTCGAGGTGTCGAGTCAAGTGCGTAACCTCGAAGTCATCCGTCGACCGGGCCGCCCGCTGCCGAAAAAAAAACTTCATTCGCAAACATTCCACGACGACGGCGACGGCGGCGGCTAGTTAGTGCGAAACACGCGCCTCAATTAAATCTACCGGTGCAACGGCGCGCTGCTAATCGACATCGCGATCGACGCGCGACGTTCCTTTGTTTTGCACACTCGATAAGCTACCAGCGCGGTGACGTCGTCGTCGTCGTCGTTATTCATAATTTCCGTGCACAAATTCCCGCGACGCTCGCGCTAATAACGCCCGCAATAACCGAGCGCGGGTGGTGCGAAGTAAACAGAAATAAAGTTTATAATTTCCACCGAGGAAAACAGCCGTAAACGCGTAAAATCTGTGCACACATTAAGTTGCTGTTAATTGCGTATGCGTTGCGTGTAATTCGCGATGTCGCGCTGGCCGGAAGCGACGGAAAACGAAGAAGATCGTCCGCGAATCTGACGAATCCTCGCGGCCAATCCGGAGGCGAGCATCGGGTCGTACGATAGGTTGCCATAGCAACGCAAACAAACGGCGATCGCTCGCGTGTTGGACCGCGCAGCTTCGCGAACAACAATCGGACGGCTCGCTCGGGATGCTCTCGATCGTTTCGCAATGTTAACGAAAATCGCCGCGGCGAGTGCGTGCGTCCGCGCGTAGCGCACGACGTTCGACTTTCACCTTTGCGCGCCGCCGTCGGGTTTTCGTCGTTTTCGCCGGAGCGCATTGGGTGCGTGGCGCGCGTCGCGAGCGCGTCGAAGAAGAAGCGTTCTCGCGTAGAAAGCCGCCGCGATGTCGAAACAATTGAACCGGCGCAACAGCAAGCGCTTCGTCATCGGCGACGAGGAGCCGTCGCAGGATGGCAACGCGATCGACTGCGACATCATCAACGTCGTCGCGGCGCCGCCCGTCGACGACGACGCGCTGGCCCGCGCCGAGGACCGCCTCAACGCGAACGGGCGCCGCGACGCCGACGCCGGACGCCCGTCCTGGCTGATCCAGCAGGGGCGGCTGCTGAGATCGCCCGCTTCCCTAACGTAAGGCCTCGCGCCCCTCATCAATCCCAACGCGCTTTGGGTTGCCTATGCTTCCGAGCAAAATTCCTTCGTTTTGTTTATGTTTTGCGGTTAGCTTCGTATTTATTATTAACTCCTTGTTTGTTCCCTAGGCCGAGCATGTCGCAGGGCACGGTCATGATGCAGAACCGCCTCCAGGAGAAGGACTTCACGGTCGCGACGCCCGAGGAGTTCGTGCGGCGCTTCGGCGGCACCAAAGTCATTAACAAGGTCGGTGCGACTAATTGTGTCGTTTCGTGCGAATCGCGCGTAATTGCGCTAAGAGTTACGTGTAATTAACGACGCGCACTTCTTGTCGTTCGCGAACTTGCCTTTAATTGTCGATCGTAATCGCAGGTAATGTTGGAAACCGGTTGTTTAGGTTCAAGTCTCTTGACGGTTTATAATTTGTCGAAACTTTACGTCGAAAATGTTATTGAAACGCACACGACAAGTTAGAAGTACGCTAAACGAAGATACATTTCATCATTTGGTTGAATTGACAGTTTTGTTTGCACATAACCTCCAAATGCCTCTAAAAGTTGATTTTTTTCTGCAAAAAAAATTGCAATTTAGGTTGGAAATTATTGAAAACCCACAAACCTTTGTAATTTACGTTAAAATATCTCGAAAAAACATGATGAAAAGGTCAAAAGGTCATTTCAATGTGCCTATCCTCAAATTGGTACTAGAATCGTCAAAAACGAACTTCCGAGCGCGCATAACCTCGAAGACGCTCTAATGTCTCGACGAAAATCGCGATTTCAGGTGCTGATCGCAAACAACGGCATCGCCGCGGTGAAGTGCATGCGCTCGGTGCGCCGCTGGTCGTACGAGATGTTCAAGAACGAGCGCGCCGTGCGCTTCGTCGTGATGGTGACGCCCGAGGACCTGAAGGCGAACGCCGAGTACATCAAGATGGCCGACCACTACGTGCCCGTGCCGGGCGGCACCAACAACAACAACTACGCGAACGTGGAGCTGATCGTCGACATCGCCGTGCGCTGCCAGGCGCAGGCGGTGTGGGCCGGCTGGGGCCACGCGTCCGAGAACCCCAAGCTGCCCGAGCTGCTGCACAAGAACAGCGTCGCCTTCATCGGCCCGCCCGAGAAGGCGATGTGGGCGCTCGGCGACAAGGTCGCCTCGTCGATCGTCGCGCAGACCGCCGACATACCGACGCTGCCGTGGAGCGGCTCCGAGCTGCGGGCGCAGTACAGCGGCAAGAAGATCAAGATCTCCTCGGAGCTGTTCGCGCGCGGCTGCGTGCACACGGCGGAGCAGGGCGTCGCCGCCGCGCAGAAGATCGGCTTCCCGGTGATGATCAAGGCGTCGGAGGGCGGCGGCGGCAAGGGCATCCGCAAGGTGGACGGCGCCGACGACTTCCCCGCCGCGTTCCGGCAGGTGCAGGCCGAGGTGCCCGGCTCGCCCGTCTTCGTGATGCGGCTCGCGCGGTGCGCGCGCCACCTCGAGGTGCAGCTGCTCGCCGACCAGTACGGCAACGCGATCTCGATCTTCGGCCGCGACTGCTCGATCCAGCGGCGCCATCAGAAGATCATCGAGGAGGCGCCCGCCGTCGTCGCCCGGCCGGCGGTCTTCGAGGACATGGAGAAGGCGGCCGTGCGGCTCGCCAAGATGGTCGGCTACGTGTCCGCCGGCACCGTCGAGTACCTCTACGACACCTCCGGCCACTACTACTTCCTCGAGCTGAACCCGCGCCTGCAGGTCGAGCATCCGTGCACCGAGATGGTGTCGGACGTCAACCTGCCCGCCGCCCAGCTGCAGGTAAGTGCCGGACGCGCTCGCGGTGCTCGCCTAACCGTCGTCGCGCCCGCCAGATCGCCATGGGGCTCTCGCTGCACAACATCAAGGACATCCGGCTGCTGTACGGCGAGTCGCCGTGGGGCAGCAGCGTCATCGACTTCGACCAGCCGCGCCACAAGCCGCAGCCGTGGGGCCACGTCATCGCCGCGCGCATCACGTCGGAGAACCCCGACGAGGGCTTCAAGCCCAGCTCGGGCACGGTGCAGGAGCTGAACTTCCGGTCGTCGAAGAACGTCTGGGGCTACTTCTCCGTCGCCGCCAGCGGCGGCCTGCACGAGTTCGCCGACTCGCAGTTCGGCCACTGCTTCTCCTGGGGCGAGAACCGCGAGCAGGCGAGGGAGAATTTGGTCATCGCCTTGAAGGAGTTGTCGATTCGGGGCGATTTTAGGTCAGTGGGTTAGAGTTTGAGGTTAGGCGTCCGCCATTCCGCATTTCTCGTAGTTTTGAGGTTAGGGATATAGGTTAGAGTGGGATTAATTCAAAACTTATCCCCCCAGGACGACCGTCGAGTATCTTATCACCCTCCTAGAGACGAAAAGCTTCCAAGAGAACAGCATAGACACGGCGTGGCTGGACCTCCTGATCTTGGAGCGAATGCAGTCGGAGAAGCCCGACGTCATGCTGGGCGTCATCTGCGGCGCCCTGCACATTGCGGACAAGAGCATCTCCACCGCCTTCCACGAGTTCCAGACGTCCCTCGAGCGCGGCCAGATCCAGGGCTCGAACACCCTGAACAACACCATGGACCTCGAGCTGATCAACGACGGGTGAGTGCGCGTCGCGGTGACGTCGTGAGCGGCGCGTTAACTCTCTCTGCGTGCTCCCGCGCTAGGCACAAGTACAAGGTGCAGGCGACCAAGTCCGGCCCCAACACCTACTTCCTCGTGATGAACGGCTCGTTCAAGGAGATCGAGCTGCACCGGCTGACCGACGGCGGCATCCTGCTCTCGGTGGACGGCGCCTCGTTCACGACGTACATGAAGGAGGAGGTCGACCGCTACCGCATCGTCATCGGCAACCAGACGTGCATCTTCGAGAAGGAGAACGACCCGACGCTGCTGCGCTCGCCGTCGGCCGGCAAGCTCATCGGCTTCCTGCTGGACGACGGCGGGCACGTCGAGCGCGGCCAGGCGTACGCCGAGATCGAGGTGATGAAGATGGTGATGACCGTCGCGGCGAGCGAGGCCGGCTGCGTGTCGTACGTGAAGCGGCCGGGCGCCGTGCTCGACGCGGGCGCGATCATCGCCACGCTGGAGCTGGACGACGCGTCGCTGGTGACGAAGGCGCTGCTGTACACGAGCCCCTTCCCCGACCTGGACGTCTCGCATCCGCTCGCCTCGGAGAAGCTGAACCACATCCACACCTCGTACCGCGCGATCCTCGAGAACACGCTCGCCGGCTACTGCCTGCCGGACGTGTACAACGCGAAGCGGCTGCGCGAGGTCATCGAGAAGTTCATGGCGACGCTGCGCGACTCCTCGCTGCCGCTGCTGGAGCTGCAGGAGGTGATCGCGAGCATCTCGGGGCGCATACCCGCCGCCGTCGAGAAGAAGATCCGCAAGCTGATGTCGCTCTACGAGCGCAACATCACCAGCGTGCTGGCGCAGTTCCCCAGCCAGCAGATCGCCAGCGTCATCGGTGAGTGAGGGCGCGAGCGCGTCTCGAGGCCGCTTCAATCTCGACTCTCTCTCTCTCCTTGCAGACAGCCACGCGGCGTCGATGCAGAAGCGCGCCGAGCGCGACAACTTCTTCCTCGCCACCGAGGGCATCGTCCAGCTGGTGCAGCGCTATCGCAACGGCATCCGCGGCCGCATGAAGGCCGCCGTCCACGACCTCCTGCGCCAGTACTACAACGTCGAGAGCCAGTTCCAGCACGGCCACTACGACAAGTGCGTGTCGGCGCTGCGCGACAAGCACAAGGACGACATGACGCAGGTGTCGGCGATCATCTTCTCGCACTCGCAGGTCGCCAAGAAGAACCTGCTGGTGACGATGCTCATCGACCACCTCTGGTCGAACGAGCCGGGCCTCACCGACGAGCTCGCCGCCACGCTCAACGAGCTCACGTCGCTGAACCGCAGCGAGCACTCGCGCGTCGCCCTGCGCGCCAGGCAGGTGCTCATCGCCGCGCACCAGCCCGCCTACGAGCTGCGCCACAACCAGATGGAGAGCATCTTCCTCAGCGCCGTCGACATGTACGGGCACGAGTTCCACCCGGAGAATCTGCAGAAGCTGATCGTCTCCGAGACGTCCATCTTCGACATCCTGCACGACTTCTTCTACCACACCAACCGCGCGGTGTGCAACGCCGCGCTGGAGGTGTACGTGCGCAGGGCGTACACGAGTTACGACATTACTTGTTTGCAGCACGAGGAGCTCAGCGCGGAGGTCTCTCTGGTGCATTTCCAGGTTAGTATGAAGGTTATGTTTTGATTGTTTTAGGTTAAAATTTGAGTTTTTGGTGTGATTTATGTTTTAAGCGCAAGTATCTTTAGTTATCACTAACTTATGATGATTTCTAGTTCCTTTGTTGGGGTTATTTATGAATTTATGTCATTCTAAGTGTTTTAACCTCAAATTTGCTTTGATTTCTTCAGTTTTTTGCATCTCTGTTTTATGTTATCGTTGAATTTTGAGGTTTTTGAGGTTGAACATGGAGTTTTTAGTGTATTGTATACAAGAAGCTCAAAATAGGCGCGCGTTTCTTTAGTTTTGGTAAACTTTTGATGATTTCTTGTTCTTTTTTGAGGTTATTTACGAATTTATGCCATTTTTAAGTGTTTTAACCTCAAATCTACTTTGATTTCTTCCGTTTTAGGAAGTTTGTGTTAGATTGTCTTTGAATTTTATGGAGATATCGAAACATTTGACATTTTTCATTTGGTTTCCCTCGAAATCTAAGGATAATTCGATCGTTTTCTACGTCCTTGCCGACATTTCACAATTTTTTTTAATTCGTACAGTTCCTGTTGCCACCAAGCCATCCGAATCGCCTGATAAAACTCGACACGATCAAAGAAGACGGCGAAACGGTGAAGATCTTCGACTCCTTCCAACGCACCGGATGCATGGCGGCGTTCGAAAGCTTCCAGCAGTTCGAGTCCTACGCCGACGAAATCTTCGACCTCATCGAGGACTTTTCGAGCCCGGCCACCATCAGCGCAAAGGACCTGAACATGCTGGAGAGCGGCGGCGATTCTTCGAGGGCGAACTCCACGAGCATCAACGTCAGCCTGTCCATTGACGGACAGCTGACCCGGCAGGAGGAACAGAAGCTGCAGGAGCCCATTCACATCCTGCACGTTGGTGAGTACGGCGACACCTCTGAGTCCCCAAGGTTGCTAAAATCGTTTCGCACCGCGTGAAGGCGTCAAGGACAAGGGCGACGCGGACGACTCGACGATGTCGCAGATCTTCGGCAACTTCTGCGCGAAGCACAAGAGCGAGCTGGAGGCGCGCGGCATCCGTCGCATCACCTTCGCCGCGCTGAAGCCCAAGCAGTTCCCGAAGTTCTTCACGTACCGCGCGCGCGACGGCTACAAGGAGGACCGCATCTATCGCCACCTGGAGCCGGCGTGCGCGTTCCAGCTGGAGCTCAACCGCATGCGCACGTACAACCTCGAGGCGCTGCCCACCTCCAACCAGAAGATGCACCTGTACCTCGGCAAGGCGAAGGTCGCGCCCGGCCAGGAGGTGACCGACTACCGCTTCTTCATCCGGTCGATCATCCGCCACTCGGACCTGATCACCAAGGAGGCGTCCTTCGAGTACCTGCAGAACGAGGGCGAGCGCGTCCTGCTCGAGGCGATGGACGAGCTGGAGGTGGCGTTCTCGCATCCGCAGTCGCGGCGCACCGACTGCAACCACATCTTCCTCAACTTCATCCCGACCGTCATCATGGACCCGAGCAAGATCGAGGAGGCCGTCACCTCGATGGTCATGCGCTACGGGCCGCGCCTGTGGAAGCTGCGCGTCCTGCAGGCGGAGCTCAAGATGACCATCCGGTCGACGCCCAGCTCGCCGACCACGACCGTGCGCCTGTGCATCGCCAACGACAGCGGCTACTACCTGGACATCAACATGTACACCGAGCTGGTCAACGCCGACACGGGCGTCATCCGGTTCGAGGCGTACGGGCAGAAGCAGGGCCCGCTGCACGGCCTGCCCATCTCCACGCCGTACCTCGCCAAGGACTACCTGCAGCAGAAGCGCTTCCTCGCCCAGCAGGCCGGCACCACCTACGTGTACGACTACCCGGACATGTTCCGCCAGATGGCCGACCTGCTCTGGAAGCAGTTCAGCCAGGAGCGCATGAGCGAGGTGATCGTCATACCGGAGAAGGTGATGGACTGCATCGAGCTGGTGCTCGAGCCCGAGAGCGAGGCGCGCCTGCTGGAGCAGAAGCGCGTGCCCGGCGAGAACAACGTCGGCATGGTCGCGTGGCGCATCACGCTCTACACGCCGGAGTATCCGCACGGGCGCGACATCGTCGTGATCGCGAACGACATCACCTATCTGATCGGCTCGTTCGGTCCCAGGGAGGACAAGGTGTTCGCCCTGGCGAGCGAGGTCGCGCGGCACCTGCGCGTCCCGCGGATCTACATCGCCGCGAACAGCGGCGCGCGCATCGGCCTCGCCGAGGAGGTGAAGGCGCTCTACAGGATCGCCTGGGAGGACCCCAGCGAACCGGACCACGGCTTCCGCTACTTGTACCTCACGCCCGAGGACTACGCCAAGGTGTCCGCGCTGAACAGCGTGCGCGCCGTCCTCATCGAGGACGAGGGCGAGTCGCGCTACAAGCTCACCGACATCATCGGCAAGGACGACGGCCTCGGCGTGGAGAACCTCCAGTACGCCGGCATGATCGCCGGCGAGACGTCGCGCGCCTACGACGAGATCGTCACCATCTCGATGGTGTCGTGCCGCGCGATCGGCATCGGCGCCTACCTGGTGCGCCTCGGCCAGCGCCTCATTCAGGTGGAGAACTCGCACATCATCCTCACCGGCTACTCGGCGCTGAACAAGCTGCTCGGCCGCGAGGTCTACGCGTCGAACAACCAGCTGGGCGGCATTCAGATCATGTACAACAACGGCGTCTCGCACAAGACGGACGCGCGCGACCTCGACGGCATCTACACCGTCCTCAAGTGGCTGTCGTACATGCCCAAGGACAAGACGTCCACGGTGCCGATCGTCGCGCCGACGGACCCGATCGAGCGCGAGGTCGGCTACACGCCCACCAAGGCGCCCTACGACCCGCGCTGGATGCTCGCGGGCCGCTGCAATCCGAGCAACGCCGCCGAGTGGGAGACGGGCTTCTTCGACCGCGACTCCTGGTCGGAGATCATGCAGCCGTGGGCGCAGACGGTCGTCGCCGGCCGCGCGCGCCTCGGCGGCATCCCCGTCGGCGTCATCGCCGTGGAGACGCGCACGGTCGAGCTGAACCTGCCCGCCGATCCGGCCAACCTCGACTCGGAGGCGAAGACCGTCAGCCAGGCGGGGCAGGTGTGGTTCCCCGACTCGGCGTACAAGACCGCGCAGGCCATCCAGGACTTCAGCCGCGAGGACCTGCCGCTGGTGATCTTCGCCAACTGGCGCGGCTTCTCGGGCGGCATGAAGGACATGTACGAGCAGATCGTCAAGTTCGGCGCGTACATCGTCGACGGGCTGCGCAAGTACACGAAGCCGGTGATCATCTACATCCCGCCCAACGGGGAGCTGCGCGGCGGCGCCTGGGCCGTCGTCGATCCGTCCATCAACAGCCGGTACATGGAGATGTACGCGGATCCCGAGTCGCGCGGCGGCGTCCTGGAGCCGGAGGGCATCGTCGAGATCAAGTACAGGAAGAAGGACCTGCTCAAGACCATGCATCGCATCGACGCGAAGCTGATGCAGCTGGACGACAAGCTGCGCGTGGCGACGATCAACGCGCAGGCGAGCGTCGACATCCTGGAGAGGCGGGGCAGCATCACGCAGCCGCCGGAGAGGAAGAAGACGGCGGAGATGGTCGAGCTGGAGAAGGAGGTCGCCGAGCGGGAGAAGTACCTGCTGCCGATGTACCACCAGGTCGCGGTGCACTTCGCCGACCTGCACGACACGCCCGAGAGGATGCACGAGAAGGGCACGATTCTGGTAAGTTGTAGACCGAGGCGTGGAGCAAGCGCGAGACTCATTTGTGCCCCGCGTTCAGGACGTCGTGCCGTGGCGTAAGTCCCGCTCGATCCTCTACTGGCGCCTCCGTCGCCTCCTCCTCCAGGACTGCGTCATCACGCAGCTGCTCGAGGCGAATCTCGAGCTGGGCATCGGCCAAGGCGAGGCCATGCTGCGGAGGTGGTTCGTCGAGGACAAGGGCGCCTCCGAGGGCTACAAGTGGGAGCACAACGAGACCGTCGTCACCTGGCTGGAGGAGCAGCTCCAGCCGGACAACGCGAACTCGACGGTGGCGCGGAATCTGCACGCCGTGAAGAAGGACGCGCTGATACAGCGCATCAAAAACAATCTGGAGGTTCGTTCATCGCCCACATACCGTAACTGTAACCGGCGTCGCTAATCTAAAATCGTCGTTCGCAGGACTGTCCGGACGTGGCGCTCGACGCGGTCGTCGAAATCCTGCAGAAGCTCAACGACAATCAGAAAGCCGAGGTCATCCGCACCTTATCCCACGTTCAGCCGGAAGCCGAGTCATAGACGCAACCCAACACACACGATAATTCACTTCCTTCCCCACGATATTTGAAAAAAGAAATAATTTAAAACACTGCGAGAACAGTGGGAAAACTAACGAGAACACCTGGAAGCCGCTTTGTTATTTGTTCCCGTTGGCTTCCAGCTGTGGCATTGAACCAAAGTCATCCAAGGTCATGAAATGACGTTTTGCGCGTGTTAAAACACGCGAGAAACACTCTGCGTTTTAGTCGAATTGTAGAATTGTACAAATGCTTAGCGTTGCTATTAGGTTAGGTGTCTAGGGAGGATCTGAAGGCAGGGATAAATTAACGATTAATCAATTAATTCTTATTTAAGCTAAGGGGAGGTACAGCGTCGGTACAAACTTGAGCAACTTAAGAAGACATTCCTTTTTCGATTAGCTAGCGACTAGTAATTATTAATTATTTGACGGAATAATCATCGATCCGAGTAAAACATGAACACAAAGTTGTCGGCTTGTTTATTGCGCTTGGAACACCCGGTGTATTAATATTTGCTAGTTGGGCGCAATGTGTGTAGAGGGCGCGTTAGCAGCGTCTCTCTGCGGAGCGTCGCAAATCGCGGCTATAAGCGCGACGAGCGGCACGCACGCCCATTGCATTTTAACAATTTTGAATTGTTCTATTTGTCGAGAACGGGGGCATTAATTTACCCCTTATCAATTAACAAACCGATATTACCACCTCTTGGGTATTTTCCCCTTAATAGACCGAACGCTCGCTTTGTTTACGTCGCTGGTTCGGCGAGTCGCCGCCAGGCGCTGGCGGGCGCAGCGGGTGGGGTCGCGGTGCAACCGGCGGCGTGCATCAGTCGGTTGTCAGACGTCAAGGCGAGTGACTTGCATCGGGCGGCGCGCAGTGGAGACGCAACAAACGCACGAAACAAACAAGAGTCGACGCGGCGCGAATCAGCTAGAAATTATGGAGACACGTAAGTAGCGCAAATGGGCGCGTGAATCGTGAGCCTTTCGCTGGGGGAGAATGCCGCTGACGCGAACGCTCTTGCGGACGATGAGTCGCGCCAGCCTGAGGGGGCCCGCGGGGTCCTCGCAACGTAAGTCGGCTCCGGGAAGCGCCCGCGACCGCGACCGCGCATGCTAATCGAGTCTGTTTTGCCGCTGACGAAGACAAACCTTTTAAAGCGCTCGACAAGGACGTGCTGGCGAAGCTGCGCGGCTCGTTCGCCGCCGACAGGAAGAACGCCTTCGCCCAGAACGTCTGCTCGCGGCTGGACCCGTTCGACGCGTGCCTCAGCAGGAAGTATCTGGAGGCGCCGCTGCACGTCTTCAATCACAAGGTACGCGCGCGACGAACCCACCGGACCGTTTTGAGAGCGCGTCCCGCCGTCGATGTTGCAGGTGGACGAGGTGAAGCCGATGACGCACCAGAAGAGCAGCGGCCGCTGCTGGATCTTCGCCGTGCTGAACGCGATGCGCGTGCCCTTCGCGAAGAAGCTCGCCGTGGAGGAGTTCGAGTTCAGCCAGGGCCACCTCTTCTTCTGGGACAAGGTCGAGCGCTCGAACTTCTTCCTCAACAACGTCGCCGAGGTCGCCAAGCGCGGCGAGCCGGTCGACGGGCGGCTGATGTCCTTCCTCCTGCACGACCCCATCAGCGACGGCGGCCAGTGGGACATGCTCGTCAACCTCGTCGTCAAGCACGGCGTGATGCCCAAGAAGAACTTCCCGGAGGCGTTCAGCTGCGAGCAGAGCGTGCGGCTCAACGCCATCCTGAAGAGCAAAGTGCGTTTGTCCGCGCGCCGCGTCGTTCCCGATCGTGACTAACCGCCTTCGATCGATTCCAGCATCGCGAGTACGCGAAAGCGATCAGGGACATGATCGGCAGCGGGGCGAGCGACGCCGACGTCAAGATGCTCATCGAGGAGCAGATGGTGCACATCTTTCGGATCGTCGGCATCTGCCTGGGCGTGCCCAACGAGCGCTTCACCTGGGAGTACTACGACAAGAACAAGGCGTACCACTCCGTGGGGCCGATCACGCCCAGGGAGTTCTACGAGACGCACGTGAAGCCCGTGTTCAACATCGAGGATAAGGTGAAGCGATGCGCGCCGCGCGAACCGCACGTTTCGCAACCGTTGCGCGCGCGTTGCGTTTGTTTATGTATAATGCAAAGTTTACCTACGATTGGCTAACGCTTGATTGTTGCAGGTGTGTCTGGTGACGGACCCGCGCCCGACGAACCCCTTCGGCAACGCCTACACCGTCGACTGCCTCGGCAACATGGTCGGCGGCAGGCGCTGCGTGTACAACAACCAGCCCGCCGACCTCCTGCTGCAGCTGACGGCGAGGAGCATCAAGGAGGGCGAGCCCGTCTGGTTCGGCTGCGAGGTGGCCAAGCGCTTCGCGAACAAGCTGGGCATCCTCGACCTCGACGTGCACGACTTCCCGCTCGTGTTCAACGTGGACGTGCAGAGGACGATGAGCAAGGCCGACCGGCTGCTCTACGGCGACAGCAGCATGTCGCACGCGATGGTCTTCACCGGCGCGCAGACGAACGTAATCGCCGCGACCGCGCGTCGCGCCCGGCGGGTTGTTGTAACGTGTCGTCTCGTTTGCAGGCGGCGGGCGACGTGACCAGGCTGCGCGTGGAGAACTCCTGGGGCGAGGACCGCGGCGAGAAGGGCTACCTGGTGATGTCCGTGCCGTGGTTCCACGAGTTCGTCTTCGAGGTGGTCGTCGACCGGAAGTACGTGCCGGCGAGCGTGCTGGACGTGTTCAAGCAGGAGCCGATCGTGCTGCCCGCGTGGGATCCCATGGGCACGCTCGCCTGAGCGCGTCGCGTCGCGGCCTCGTTAGCGCCGCATCTCGACTGGACCGTGAGGAATGCTCGACTGGCCGCGGAGCGCGAGACGTTCGGATGCCATATTATTACTTACGATTAATTATTCGAAGGCAGTGTGCGGAATTATGAAATATTATGATTAAATATCAGATTTGCAAGAGCTCCGTCTTGGCCGGTGATGTTTTAGGGGTGGTTTGCGTTCAAAAACACTGGAGGAAGCCTAAAGAAACCTCTTTTCAAGGTTACTTATGGAATGGTCAACGAATGTCTTTGGAAGGCCACTTGAAGGGGTGTTTACAAAAAGGTCAATGAACGTCCTTGAACGGTCGCTTGTAGGGGTGCGAAGGAGTCGTCAATTGACGACCTTGCAAGGACACTCGCAGAGGGGTCAATGATCGGCCTTGCAAGGTCATTTGAAGAATGAAAGCAACAAGATTAACAATAATTTACTAATATTACCCACGATAGTTTAACAAACTCCCCGCAATTGAGGTTATGAGTTATTGCTAAACAAACTTCATATTTTAAACAAAAAGAAGACTAAGAAAAGATCACAACTTAAATAATATCAGTAAAAACATTAAAATACACAAGAGGACTTTTGATATTCACACTTTCGATCATTTCTAACATAATGATCTGAACACAAGTTGTACAAAATGGTCCTAAGGACCTGCTTTGATCATAGACTTGCTTTTCTCTCTGCTATCCTGCTTCCTGTGCAGCGCCCACTCGTATTTCAACTTTGACCAAATGCCCTTGCACATCTTCAGCAGCCTGTGGTCCGCGACCGCGTCGCTTAGCGCCAAGGCGTACTCGTTCAGAATCAGCCGCTTCGCCAGCCGAAAGTCCTTCCTCTGTATCAGACTCAGCGCGAAATATAGTCTGCACCTAGACGCGATGTTCGGATCGCCCAGGCGCAGCGCCAGCTGGAACTGACGCGCGGATATCTTGGCGGCGGTCTCGGCGCAGTCGACGAAATAATCGCCGAGCGCGGAGAACGCGCCGCCGAGCGTCGACAGCCACGACAAGGTGTGATCCAACTCGGCGCGCTCTCTCGCCAGATGATAGCACTTCTCGTTCCTGCGAATCCGATAATAAAGTCACTATTTGCTGGCGAATTAGGCGGCGATTTGTACCAACCATTTGTAGTCGATTGTGTCGGCACATGTGTCTTGAGGCCTCAAGTGTATCCTCACCCTGTCAATGCCGCGCAGCTTCCAGATATAATCGACGATAACGTCTCGGCATTGCTGGCACTGCGTGAGGGCTCTGATAAGGCAGTGCAAGGTGACGCCGGTGAGACGTATTCTGAACAAGTGCACCAGCCTCGAGGGAGTCTTCAGCATTTGCCTGCTCTCGAAGTGGTCCACTGAGGCTGTGGAGATGGCGAGGCGGTCGTAGATCAAATCGCCGGCGTATACTTTGACGTATATTCGATTTCCATTCATGTTCGGCGAGCAGTTTGATTGCGAAGGTGGAAAATGGTCGGAAATGTTTGGTTGCAGTTTCGTGCGGGTTATGAGCATGACAGACGGTCGTCCCCCCTTCGACTCCCCCCAGAGTGACGTCAGGAATCATCTGTTTACGCGCGAGGGGAACATGAACGCCGCGAGCGTATCTCCGAGTCGGCAGCGCTCTCCGGCGCGTATGTTTTCGTTCTTATCAGCGTGAACCGAGCGCGCCGCTCGTCCTTCGGTCGAAAATTTCCATACGCGCGTCGATTGAGTAACGAGCAGCAAGCATGGCCAACCTGAAAGTCGTCAAGAACCTGAACAACTTGAATCTCCCGACGAGGATCAGGTGCGTTGTGTTCGCGCATTGTTTGCGCACGTTCCTAGCCGGATAATCGCCAACGAAACGCTGATAACATGCTTTCGCAGTCGTTGCATCTCCACGACGCAAACGAACAACGAGTGGCTGTCCAAACTGATGGTCCGGAAGATTGAGCCCACCAAAGAGTCACACAGTCGGATGCTCAGCGACAAGGAGGTTGTTTACTCCCTGCAAACGCATAACTTCAAGCCCGGGTGCAGGCATAACTATTTGGATAACGTGTGAGTGCCTTCATAACTTTTCAACAACTTTTCTCGATGCAAGCAGCACTTAGAGTCAATTGTAAGGTTATCTTTGCGGTTATGTCTGATCCGCGTCGAATTTTCAGTAAGCAACAGGTGCAGCTGTTCGGCTCGATCAAGGAAGTCGCCGGCGACGTCGACCTGGTCGGCTCGTGGACGGTGAACGTCGGCGATCAGGACCAGGCGCTGCACCTCTGGCAGTTCCGCGGCGGCTTCAAGACCATCGACGAGACGACGCAGCTGCTCGCGACGAATGCCGATTACGTTAGGCTGCAGGAGGAGCAGTCGCGGCTGGTGCGCTCCAGGCACCTGCAGTACCTCCTCGCGTTCAGCTACTGGCCGGGCATCGAGATGAAGCAGGCGAAGAACATCTACGAGATCCGCTCGTACGCGCTCAAGCCGGGCACGATGATCGAGTGGGGCAACAACTGGGCGCGCGCGATCAAGGTGCGCCAGAACAATCAGGAGCCCTTCGCCGGCTTCTTCAGCCAAATCGGACGCTTGTACAACGTGCATCACATCTGGTGTAAGTCCCTCCCGACGGTTGCGCGCGTGCGATTGTTTTGATTCCGTTGCTCGCCAGGCTACAAGGACCTGAACACGCGCAAGGAGACCAGGGAGAGCGCGTGGCGGACGCCCGGTTGGGACGAGTGCGTCGCGTACACCGTGCCGCTGATCAGGGAGATGCATTGCCGCATCCTGGTGCCCACCGACTTCTCGCCGACTCAGTAAATCGACGCGACTGCGAACGCACGAAAGGTACGCTTACATTTTTTAAATTTCTGCTTTCCCCTTTGCGAGGAGGAGCGGTGGCGTAAAGGACGACGAGTGCTGTCTGGGGGGGATGAGTTTTGTACGGAAATCTATGGATCTATACTGCATACAGGATGTTACATAAATTTTAGATAAAAATTTATCGCAGAATTATTTTTCCGGCAAGTTTGAGTGAGTGCTCGATAGAAAAATGTTTCTAACTTCCTTTGTCCCTTTTTCCCTTGGAAAAATACTAATGTTTATAAAAAGAAGATATATTTACAGGAAGTTTGGGTTTTGTACAAATTTCACTAACTAAGCTCACGACTAAAACGAATCCGCGCTCGTAGCGCATCAGCACTGTAACATTTTCTCCTTGGCCGCCTCGTCCTCCGTCTTCGTCCTCGCCTTCCCCCCAAAGTGCTCCTCGATCTCCGCCAGCGTCTTCCCCTTGGTCTCGGGCAGCAGGAAGTAGACGAACAGCGTGCCGGCCGCGCTGAAGAGGCCGTAGAACGTGAAGGTGCCGAAGCCGCCCACGCTCTGGATCAGCGTGGGGTAGATCTTCACGACGACGAAGTTGAACAGGTACGCGAAGCACGTGACGACGCCCGTCGCCGTGCCCTTGATCTCCGCCGGGAAGCACTCGGCGGCGAGCGCGAACGGCATCGTGATGAAGCCCAGCGTGCTGGTGAAGAAGTACACGAGGAGGCAGGCGAACGGCAGCCACGGCGCGCCCGCCCACCGCTGGTGCAGGTGCGCGGCGAGCGTGCACATGCAGGCGGTCATGCCCACGCCGGAGACGAGCGAGATGGGGCGGCGGCCGCAGTTGCGGCTGACGAACGAGACGAGCACGGCGCCCACGAAGCGCACGAAGGCGATGAGCACGATGGCGAGGTGGGAGTCGACCTGCACGCTCGCCTCGCGCACGATGTCGATGGCGTAGAAGACGATCACGAACGTGCCGGCGAACTGCTGGAAGAAGAAGAAGGTCTGCACGATCAGGTAGGGCTTGTAGCAGGTGGGGCGCGCGAACGGCTCGAGGAACTTGAGCGTCCTCTGCGCGAGCGTCTCCTCGTCGCCGGCGGACTTCGGCTGAACCTTGTTGGCCTCTCGGCGCCGGACGAGCTCCTGGACGTCGTCGTATATCTCGGGCGTGAACTCCGTGTAGCCGTAGATGCGCTGCATGTTGGCGCTGGCCTCGTCCACGCGGTGGTTGGTGACCAGCCATTGGGGCGTCTCGGGCAGGACGAACGTGACGAGCACCATCGACACGCACGGGATGATCGAGGTGAGCACGGCGACGGTGCCGCAGCTTTCCTGAAGGTTCATCGAAACTTGCGACTGTTTTCAGGTCTTCGGGGGGGTGCGGGAAGGTGCTTACCGGAAAGATGGCGCCGAAGACGTAAACGGCCAGTATGCCGATGGCGAAGAACACGCCGTTCGCCGTCGTGAAGACGCCCCGGAGCCGGGGCGTCGACACCTCCGACATGTAGACGACCGGCGGCATGCTCGCGAAGCCGGTGCTGAACCCGGTCAGCAGCCTGCCGACGATCAGCGTGGCGTAGCGCGCGTCCTTGAGGTCCATCGCGACGGCGACGACTATCCAGCCGACGAAGGCGATGCAGTTGACCATCAGCAGGACGGACTTCCGCCCGAGGCGGTCGGAGGTCGGGCCGGACACCAGGCAGCCGACGGGGGTGGCTATCGACGCTATCGACGCTGCAATGATTGCGTTTACGGTCGCAATTTGAAATCGACTATTCGTCGCAGGCGGTCTTACCGAACCAGGACGCTTGGCTGACCGTTAAGGGTGCGATTTTGTCGGAGAGCAACGCGGGGATCGCGACCGCCGAGTAGCCGATGCTCATGCTCGGCGCTAGGGACGCCGAGTAAGCTACGAGGGCCAAAATCACCTGAAAAAGAGAAACCCAGTCGCCAAGTTTAATAGTTATGCACGATACAAGTGCGGTAAGTGGTAGAATTGGCGCAAAAACAAATTCATCGATTTGTTATTGTCTTATCGACCTCGCATTGATATTAATCTCCGCTCTAAATGATGTAACAATAGAAGGCTGACGACTTATTATCGCGCGCAAAACAATTAATGCAATAATAATCGCGCGTGTCACGCGTTGGCCAATCGAGATAAACTAACTGTAAGTAATGACTTTGCGCGTGGTGTCGAAATAGTTGTTACATTTGTAATGTACGTGTTTAACATGATTTCGACACATGTCCTTCCATATCTATTGCGGCGATTCTCATCTCGTGGGTACAGCGAATCATCGCATTAAATGCTCGGCGTGCAAACAGAGCAATCTTAACTTAAGCCCCCAATTAAATCCGCGCGTGCGCCTCTCCAATGACACCTTAGATTAAGATTTAGTGTCGCATTCGTGATGCGCGTCGATTCCGTCGAGCGGAGAGTTTCCACTTTCCTTGAGGCGCCTTCCTTTCGACGAGGCGCATTAAGTCGTAAATACATAAACATTTCGAGCGCTCTATACCGCTCAGTGCCAGCCAAACAATCAGCTGATAAAAGTCTTTGCCTGGAACGACGCGCTTTTAAATTTAAACAAACAGGATTAATCGTTACAGCGGAGATTACGGAGCAATTTGGGAACGCTCCGATTTGCGAAATAATTAAGCATATCTCACTTGTTTCCATGTCGATCGCTTCTGATTACACGCCGCCACCGTTTGAAACGGAGCCGGACCCACTTCGCACTTATCCGCCATTTTCAGACGAATTTCAAAAAACTTGACGCCAAGATGAAACTAATTGTTTATAGTCAGATGCACGGAGTTTTTTAAATGAAAACAGAACCGGTATAATTGCAGAATGAGTCACTCTGACAATCAGTCTGTCCTCATCGCCAGGCACAAAGAAAACAATTTGTTTACGCTATGTTTGCGTCGCGTTTTACGTCGTTCAACAATATTAGTCAGCGCACAATGTTTCCGGTGGCTAGCGGTCCGTCGCGGGCGTTCTTTTCTTCGACGCTTTTGTCACTCGCTAACCGGTTTTCCGCCCGCAATTGTTCGCAGTCACTTGCTGCACTCGCGCGCGCGCACTTTTTATTCAAAATGATTCACCGAAGCGACGTTATTCTAGAAACTGATTATTTGCACGTTCAACTTTCAAATTATGCACGTTGGATTTCCGAAATTGCGAAATTCGAACTGCGCTGATAATAAACAGCGCGATATTATCGCTGGTATGCGAGTTGTGTTTGGCGTCGTTGTGACCGTTTGAAAGTTGCGCGCGAAGTGCAGCCTTCAGCCCCGCTCCTCAGCCTCCGGCGAGCGAATGCGAGCGAATTCGCGTCTGGCGGCGAAATTAAAACGCGCGGCGTGCGCCGCCGCCGCAATTAAAATGCAATCTGACACGACGTCGCGCATATCTCGCGATCTTCCCGATAAACTGCCTAAATTGACGAGACAGCGCCAGCGCAATGTAACGAATTGTGTTTTGACGCGACGCTCGCGGAATATACGCTCGGTAATTAAACATTTTCGCGCGTATAATTTAGTCTTAACCAATGTCAATTACTGGACATGCAAGCGTTTGACATTTGAAGCAATTAAAGTTAAATGGAAATGCGTAGTGAGCGCGCGTTTAGTTCTACGCAAATAACGCAAAAAGCTCTGAACCGATTTTATTTACTTTCACTGCATTTTATTCCTTGGAAAAGCCTTGGTCTAATATTGAAAGATTTGCGATGATATCTATACTCAATTATAAGTTATCGATCATTAAAGAAGTCAAATTTGTACGAGCGCGCTTCATTCCATTCGCGTCATTTTGTGCCAATTACGCAAAAACTGCACCACCGATTTAAAGTATTTTTGCTTCATTTTACTTCTTAGGAAAGCTATTCTTTATAAGTAACAGGTTCATCGTTCAATATGTACTCAATCACAAGTTATCGGTGCTTAAAGAAATGAAATTTGTGAAAGCGAAAATAGCATATGCTACAATTATCGAATTAGTTGTAATTAATTGAAATTTGGAGGACTCGAGGAGAACGCTTGATTATCTACCACCAATAAGTACGTATTTGGTGTATTGTTGTTATGTTGGTTGATTATGTATTACAATCGCGAGAGATATGAATCGATTTCGATTTCTAAATGCGCGTACAAGTATATCGGCTTCATTGTCAGAGTCAGAGTCATAGTCATAGTCGCAGTCATAGGCACGATCATCATAAAGAGATTACCCAACGCGGAACACTCGTGCGATCATGGACGCAGCGCAATATCAGATTTTTGTTGCCCTTCGACCGAAATCGCCGCGCCGCGCACGCCAATTATCGCGCGACTGATCGCTCGCGGTGTCGTCAACGGCTTGCATGGCTCACATGGTCGCGCGACGCGATAACATTCGATAACCCTTCGATATTCAGTCAGTGTTTTTACGAGCTCATCTCCGGGAATTGATTATTACATCGAAACCCACCCAAAAGCATGCTAAACTTTTAAATTTATTTCCGAATCCGTTGTTTAATGTAGGCAACCAAATATGCAGAAATTGTTCAAGTCGTACGTCGAAACATACACCCCACCCCACGGATATTTGCGTCGACGCATTAGATCCGTTCTTAAGGACGCGGCCTTGGCAAGGACGCGCGCACTAGCCTCCCTACTGCCGGGGTGTGGCTGTAAAACAGGTTGTGAGCCGCGCAGGCGCAGTAGGTCCGTTCGTAAGGACGCGGCCTTGACAAGGCCGCGCGCACTAGCCTCCCCACTGCCGGGGTGTGGCTGTAAAACAGGTTTTAAGCTGCACCGACGCATTAGGTCTGTTCTTAAGGACACAGCCTTGACAAGGACGCGCGCTCTAGCCTCCCTACTGCCGGGGTATGGCTGCAAAACAGGTTGTAAGCTGCGCCGCCGCATTAGGTCCATCCGTAAGGACACGGCCTTGGCAAGGACGCCGTTACTAGCCTCCTTAGTTCCGGGTTATAGCTGTAACAGGTTTTAAGCTGCGCCGACGCATTAGTGCTTATACACTTTCGGGCTCTCCGAAGTTAAGTCATAAAAACTTATTCCTCTTTGCCGATTGCTGCAACTACCGCAGTCAAATCAAGAAGTCATCCACAATTAAGACATGTTAACTAATATCCATAATAACTTACC
>JARRAA010004339.1:0-37108 GCA_030557295.1 Ecitodaemon sp. MM-2014
GCATTTTTCAGTTTCGTTATTGTTTACTATTTCAAAAAGTTACTGTCCGATCTGCGTCAAACTATATATGTCTATAATCAGAATTAAATTTCCAAACGGGTCGTGCTATTTAATTATTAATTAAATGAAGAAAAAAGTGCCTTAAATTTTATTTGTTAATTTATTCTGTCCGTTTGCCCGTTTGCAACCTCATTATTATGCGGATTCCTCGGCCCTCCAAAAATTTACCTCTCTCAATCTTCGTAAACTTCGCAGACTTTGGTTTTGTGCACTGCCTTAGGCAAAGAATTTTGTGAAAAATAGAAGACGACGAGTGGTCGACGAGTGCGTAATAGCATATACAATTCCTCACTTCATTAAGAGATTAAATGTACTGTGTAATTAATAAAAAGCGCGGCGTGTTTGTCTTGAGTAAATATGAAATCTGAGCGTTTTACACACGTACTTTCAGACTCCGGGCGCATCTCACACAAAAGCTCGGACTACGTTTTCACATTAACTCTTTCGGCGCTCACTGTATTCTTTGGACAAACACGCCGGTTAAAAGAGTCGAAACGCAAACGTTGAGATTTAATGTATTAATGTATGGAACAGATCGTTGTCCCGACGAGGATGACCACGAGATGGGAGGAAGAAGAAAAAAAAACGTTAACCGTTAATGTCCACGGAATAAATGCATGCATAAGTGCATAGTTTGAACTGGCGCAGTCAGCCATTTGCATTCGCACCCTTATTCTTGGCGGAGATTTTGCGCGACGCGCTAGAGTCTAGTAATGGCTGCGCGCTAGACTAGGGGGAGGCCGGCCGAATGTGCAGCGTGGATGTGCGACGTAGGTAATGTGTGTGTAATTCCGTTACGACGATTTGGCGCGGGATGGCGCGCGACCGTCGGGGTGGTTCAATTGTACCACTCATTAATCACGAGCGGCGATCCTAGCGAAGTACTTCTGCCCGTCAAACGCAGTCGGAGAGAGCGCGAGGAGCGCGCGCCCCGCCGCTGAAGAGTCCAGTCTCGCCGGCTCTTTGAGGGTTTCATCTACCTAATTGCGACGAAACGACGTTTTTAATTAATGAACGCACTGCCTCCTTCCGCGACGCCTGCACCGGGAGTTTGGGTTGCCCAGATGCGTAGAAAGCACAACACTAACAATAATGGTCCATTTGGCGGAGCACCAAAAGAGTCCGAAGGAGCTCACTGGTCTCTCATAGTAGCTGAGAATATATTTGAATTTGAATATCAAATTGCTTCTGATCTCCGTTCAAGACTGAATGCAATCTAAATAAATCTAGAGTTTCGGTGAGAATCACGTCTTGGCCAAACAGGTTTGTGGCTTCTTTTTTTTTCAAGCGGCGCGCGCTCTTCTCGTAAAAAAGGGGTGAACCGTGGGATATCTAGACCTCGGGATCAAGACGGACTCGACCTGTCCCTTCCGAGGGTCGAGGGGTCACAGGTTGATCTCTTTCCCAAACTTGTTTCGTCCGGCGACGAAATGAATTCACGGCTAGAGCTGACCACGAGACGTACTCATGAGTATTGCATGAGCATCTCCGACATTACAATTCGAACGAGCGCGGCGTGCTTGGAACTCGCCAATAAAACATTTACTAGGGAAGCTGGACAACTGTTTTTTTCAACGGATTCGAGCGAACTGCGACGCGAGTCGCAACGAATTTAAACCGTCAGAATTCTTATTTACAATTCAAGCAATCGCATTACTAAAATACAATGCTTCGTTAACGGTTTTTTCGAACGAAAATGGCGGCCTTTCAGAGTGGCACATATGACAAACTTTCAGAAGCAAGCTGTAGAAAACCAATTCGTAGTTTAAACATTTTCAGACACCTGTATCCCAGATAAAAATAGAGGTCACCCCGACGCGCGTGTAGCGGATCCCCGGTTCCGATGAGGGTCCCGCTACGGAATATCCTGGCACGCGTCGTCACTTAACCTTTTATAAAAAAGAGGTGTCACTATCCAAGGGTCCCATCTAGGGATAGGTGGCGACCACATTTGCGAAGGGAGTACGTGTCGGCCACGCGTTCTACCTGTTCGAAGAACGTGGGTCAGGTTAGAAGGCGGCCGGCCCGTGCCGCGGCGCCCAGGTAGGGCAGGTCCCAACAGACGAGGGACGAACGCGTGTCGGGCCCGTTTGCGCCCATTCGGCCCATTCGAGAATGCGGACAAACCGACAATGTTATCTATTGTGTGGCAATAACGTGCGTCGTGTAACACTTTGTGGAGATTGTCAGGGTGTGCGTGGCACACGCCACGTCACATCATCGTGTGGCTTACGTAATCGCCTGTCATACAAATTGCATTCAAATGTCCCGTGTCCAGATACAGATGTTATTTGAGCGCAGGTGCACCCCCGAACTTAACTTTGCATTTTTTTATCATTTTATAAATGTAATATGTGGATGTTTGATAATTGTGAATAGTAGGCGAACGAGTAGGCGCTAAACATTTTGGTTGCCGGTAGATAAGGTGCGATAATCAGGGAAAAGCGATTACGGCGCGGCGTAAACATAATGGAATATTCAAACCGGCCGCCTGCATAATGCATCTTCAAAGACAGAGATTAATGCCCGCGACGCGACAAAAAGGCCAAATATTTACCATCCCGGGCGTGCTTCCTAGTCCAGACCACCAACCAACACTTGGCTAAACTCGTCGACGGGATCGCGTGGAAGCTGGCGAAGCTGCGCATGTGTGGACGACTGCTTGAACGCTTAGACCGGCTTTCCATCAAATTTAATGATAAACACCGGAGCCGGCGCGCGAAGTGTGAGCGACTGATACACCATTATTTTTCATTATTAACGTGCCGCTAGTTTTCGAAATTGCATTTTCCTCGCGAGCGTCCCAGAACGCCGCGCGCAGCATCCCGCTGGCGTGGGATTAATAAAAAGTCACCACCACCGTCCGCCCGTTTCCAACGATAAGTGGTAAAAGTAGTAACATCAAAACGCGTCGACTAAATTTATTTGCGCGTAGCACCTATATATTATCAATTTTGATTCGGCCAATTCCTGACGATCAAATTGATTAATTCGACAGGCTAACAGAGTGAAAAGCAAAAAAGTTCTAATTCGTGGCATGATTGAGTCGATAGCAGTCAATATTCAATTTCCTTGTAACGAGCGATACGCTGATCCGCGGCGAGCTTTCTCTAACATCATTTTTGCGTATCTCTTGCGGACATTTTGGGCCATGGAGCAAGCATACGCCCCGTTTATTGAAAGGGGGTGTCTGCATGAAGTAATCCAATCATTGATTCCTTTTCAGATTTTATTATGGCAATGTGCCGCCCGCGCGTTTTAAACGCTTTTCAAACGCACGTATCGCGAGAACATGTTTTACTTTGTTTTCCAATTATGGAAAATCAAAAGGATCACGAGGCCGAACATAAAATGGGCATTGGACCGGACAATAAATCAGCGCATGTGACCTAGGACACGTTCGAATTGGGGAATTTTCTATTTTGGCTTTCACGCCGTGGAATTGAAATTTTGCACGAACTTAATTTTAAAGGAGCGGCTTTCGAATGTGGTTTGGTACTCGGATGCAGTGCATGTGCCGTGGAATATCGACGGACCTGGCGGGGTTGGCTGGGAGCGCTGGGAGTGAAGTTCCGAATTGGAGAATGGAAAACAGAAAGTACCGCTGCCGAAGAGGGAGCGCGGGTGTGTCGGAACCGACGAGCCGACCGACGGCGGTATTTAATTAACTGTGTGTGTGCGTTCATTACGTCAATCATTCGTATGTTTCGCGCTCGTGCGCCCGAAACTATCGACTGGCGAAAATAATTCGCCTCGGTTTCTCTTTGGCAGCCGTTCCGCCGCCAAACTTTTCCGAAAATCCGCCCTTTGAAGCAACTAACGATAAGAAGAGCAGCAGTCGGAGCGGCGGCGAAACAATGCACTTGTTTTTGATTAGAGAACAAGGGGTGCCCAAAACATCTAATTGTGCCTCATTCCAACGAAAGGGTTGCCGCCCGTGAATCTAATCAGAAATATTTGCAGCATTAAATGGCGAACCCAACCCGAATTCAACGGCCATTATGTATAATGTTGTACAAAATACGGGTCCTCGCTCGAATATGCAAAGATAAAGATAAACCTGACGATTTTTCCGGTGCCTCTGGAGGCCCGGGGAGCGGCGAGAATCGTAACCAAATTCGCGTGATCCCAACACGTACGGACAACTACCGACGCTCGCTTTGTTCGAACGGGCAGGCTGAAACGGTCCGACACGTGTCGACTGATTCCGACTAATTCCAACTTATTTGTTAGAATTGTTAGCAAAACCTCATGCAATTACACGTCAGACCGTGCCTTCGTTTTGCACCACCACGCGCGTCACGTCGGCGTCCTGGCGACGCATTTGCGCGCGCGACGGAACGGCGGGACATCGTTAGTCAACATAGAGACGTCCGACTCGGACCGAACCGGCCGGGACAGACTTTAATTATCTCTCCAAGGATTTCTCGAAACATTAGCTCCAGCCGGCTCGCAAAGCCGTGCCGCGTGTCCGCGAGAAGTGACGTTTATGCATTTCGCACTGCAACTGCGTCCGGCTTCATTACGGAACACTTTATGCCGGCTTTCGCCTCCGAGTCGATCTGCTTCGCATGCGCTGTTTTGCCGTCCGCGTTCTTCGCCGCATTCTCAGGGGCGCGGAGAAATGTTGGATCGCGCTGATGATGATATACGAAAGCAGCGGACTAGTGTCACGTTTTGCTCCACGTTACAAAACCGCGAAGAGTAAAAAACTTACAGATAACGGACGATACAATTCCTGATATTGCTCAAGAGGAGTTATTGTCCAGTAATTGGCCCGAATATTATCAGATGAATGTTTAGGTGTCGGAATGATCGGGGAATGGAAACTCGGTGCGTGCAGTCGTGTGGAGGTGGCAACGCTCGTGCACGGACGTATCGACAGACGAACCACCAACGCATTGCGTTGTCACCCTGACATTCGCTCATCGAATCGGTGTTGTGCATGTACATCGGCCTGGACACGCTCGCACACCACATAGTCCACTATGGTTGGACAATAACAGATGATCGAACTGTCGCTCCTCTCTATAATGAGGTGATAATGAGCCCAGGGCTAATCTGAACCAATGATCGGCTTGTTATAATGTGTTATGCGGACGCCCGCCGCGGCCAGTACTGTCGTGGCGGCAGAGCTAACCAACAGGTAACGACACGCCGCTCCACGCTCGCCGAACGAGCGCGCACGCTGATAAAAACAAAACACGCACAAAAACATGGCGAGTGTATTAAAAAAGTGCGAGTCGGGTTCGCCATCGACGACGGCACCACTTGGCCGCGCATTCGACGCGACGAAGGTGCTTCCACGCGCGTGTGGGTGCGCGTCACGTGGTCGGGACAAAGTGCAAAAAGTAGTGCGGCATACGTGCAAGCAGTGCAAATGGCTGCCGGTCATTCGGGCCACGTCGGCACACAATTCGCGTGCGTTTTCCGATGCGGGGCGCGCGACGCGTTTGCCAACGTAAGTTATTTTCTGTTTATGCGTCGATGGCGGCGCCGATGCTTATTGGCCGCGCGCCGGGCGGCAATGTTTGCTCGGCCGCGCGATGCGTGGAGTCATCTCATCGCATCGCGGTGAAAAGTAAATGAAAACGCACACATGATTGACGGCGCGTTTAGCGCGAGCGGCGTGGACGTCACGGCGTGAGTAGACGCGAGTGAGGCGGTGGCAGGGCGCTGATTGATGGATTGATCTAAGAACGTTATGTTTGGTGTCGTTGCGCGAAACGCTGCCGCCGCTTCCGGTGCAATTTTTTCGGCACGCGGCGTATTTTTTGGGGAATTTGCGCGCGTTCCAGTCAACATGCGCCGACGAATTTGCGTGCGAGATGAAATCGCTTTTTCTGAACTGCAGCGATATGCAGGAATATGCGTTGCTTCCGAAACGCCTGGCATGTCCTTCCATGCACGTGCTATTAATATACATGGTGCTCACGAACCGCACATAAAACTACGAAACCTATTGACCTTCCGGTGCGAAATCTTTTTGACCTTTACGATTGAACCGATTTGCGGAAAAATGCTCGGCGCCGACGCTGCGGGTTAGTCCGTGGTCGCGATTTTGGGCGGGCGGACACCCGGTGGATCGTGCGGGACGGTGCGAGGAGAGAGAAATATGTAGGAGAGTTCGTTCGTCGATATGGGCGCGTTTAAAACGTCAGTGTCAGCGACGGTAATGCGCGCGATTAAACTGAAATATAAGGACTGCGGGATTACGGGGCGCCCCCGACGCGCCGGCGAGCGAGCGCGGCGCTGCGGGCGCGGGCGGGCCCCCCGGTAATCAATCAATTTTGATGATGAAAAATTATCATTCCGATGCTTTATTCATAATTCTATGGGAAAACCTATCGGACTATCGGCGGCGCGCGGCGCGGCCGCGCGCACAAAGCGCGTCGCCCACATCTAGTCGCCGCCCGACTACGTACCTGCCCGCCGCCGCCACCATGATGGCACGGCGCGCCGCCGCCGCCGCCGACACACTCGCGCGACGCGCGCACACGCCGGCGCGAAATGAAACGCGGAATTGGAATGAAAAAGCCGCGAACGGCCAGAAAATAAGCAAACAAACAAACACGACGCGAACGCAAACGCTAATACCGTACGCACACGCGGGCACGCAGATTTCGTCCATTTTATTAAACACGCCGCGCCGCCGCCTGCGCGCCGCGAGCGCGCGCTGTCAAAACGGCGAGGCGCTCGGCAAACGCGTGTTTACTTTGCTCGTTTCGGCTATTTTTAATGCCGGAACCTGCTGACAAATTTGCAATTATGCTGAGCGCACCAGCGCGACGGCAAGGTGTAGCCAGGAATGCGTTTGGTACATCCTGGCACGCATTGGGAAAGGCTCCGGCAATTTTATATCACGCCCGAAGAAAAACACTGGCCGTGAAAATAAAAACGCCGCCCGACCTACCTCAAACCACAAACCAGTGGTCGGTTTCCGCCGCAAATTTTTATCCTTTTAAAATGAGATATAAAATTATCTTATTTTTCATACACCCCCAAAATGATCGAGGACCTGCAGGCAATAACTTTCTTAATTAATAACGAAGAGCCGAAAAACTATTTTTAAATATAGGTTATCTTATATATTGTTAATGAGCAAAGACCAAGGAAGAGCGGAGCGCTAGCGCGTCTTCGTTGGTGTCGTGGGCGGATGGCGAGCGCGCTGGGCTCGCGCACGTGACCCGCGCCTCCGCCAATCGCGCGGGCGCCGGCTGCCGACGCGTATCGACTTTTAGCTCGCCGCGCCGCCGCCGCGCTCGCCGCCCCCGACGTCGGCGTCGCGCGGCGCGCGATACGTCTGCGCTCGCTTTTCGCCGTCGTCTTCGTTTTCGCGGCGTCTATTTTCTCTCTTCGGCGCCCCGCCGAAATATGGAATTATGGACCTAGTTTTAATAGGTTTTGTTTAAATTATTCAGGGACTGCTTACATTAGGACCGAAGCTCCCCGAGGCGGGCGCGCCGGTATCCGCATATCCCGCGAATATCTGGAGAAAGCCCTTCGACGACGTCTCGGCCGCACGCAGCGCGCTGGACAGAGACAGACTCCGAGCGCACGGAAATTATCTTTCAGCGTTACATATTAAATTCGCCGCCGCGACTGCGGCGCACTGCGTTGACGTTCGCGCTCCCGGCTTATGCTTCAAGTATATACTTAAATTATTACTCGGCCGAGTTGCTTGCCCGTGGTCAATGCTAGTTGCGACGCAGCGCAAGTCCTTCCTTTCCTCTTCGCACCTTCGTCTGCGCCGCCTAATGGCCGCGAGCTTTTCTGGCTTGGGCTTAATTTTGTTTGAAATTACGCTCAAATTGAATTTTCTTTTTCCTTCCTTCTTTTCCCCGCCAAGTCGACCTCCTAATGGTTCATTTTATAATTAACGCTTGCGCTTCCCGGGAAGGCAACTTAAATATTATTATTAAACGCGCTTCGACCACTGTGTACCTACATTCAAATAACATCGCGTGTTATTCTGCTTTGCGTTTCGTATCGACTTCGTCGGCGCAATTATAATTTCGGCGTGCGCCGGGGTGGGTGTTCGCAATGGCCGATAAGGTTGCGGAATAAGGGATGAGGGATGTTTGATGGCAACTTTGGCTGGCGAGCAGCCGCGCGCAATGTTCTTGCTCGCGTGAGCGTGACAGTCCGCACGGATCTGAAGAGAACAAAACCGATCCGAAGGGTTAAAGAGGGTGGTGGAAAGTAAGGGGGTGGCGATATCACGCAGTCCCTTGCTGCGCCCAACACTATACAAAACGGCAACTGTTCCCAAAGAAACAGAAACAGTTTCGGTGCAAAATTAAATTCGATTCGTGAAAATTTCAGTTTTCCGTTTGCCTTCGAAGTCTGGTTTTAAGGGTTGCGAAATGAACACATTGTATATTTGTTTGCTTATAAGTATCCACCATAATGGGATGCCTGAAGGATCTCGCCTGCAGATGTTTGATGTCGGTGGCGCTCGAGATAAATTTGACGCCAACTCCTTTCGTCCCCGCCTCACACTCCTTCTGGAAAGCGGAATGCCACCCTCGGCGTCCCGCAACTACAATCCGTACGCCAACCCAAGGGCTCGAAGCGAGGTCCTTTCGCTTTGCCGGCGCAGCGGCGCCCGGTCCCTTTGTGCGCGACTGATATCGGGTCGGCGTAAGGAAGGAGGAAGAATAAGGAAGAGGAGCGCCGAGAAGGACGCACGACGTACTTTGGCGAGCAAACACGCGACGGGCGAGGAGCGAATTTTATCGGCCACCCTTTTCAACTCTTCCTCCGACGACTCCCAAACCTCTTCGCCCATCACCCCTTTCGCCCCCCTCGCGCGCTCGTCGCGCTCTCCCGCTTCACGCTCCCGACGCTTCCTTTCCTCCTTCTTCGGCGGCGGCATTTCGAGCGCCCGGGCGAAATTCTATGCCTTGATAATTAAAACTTTGTGAATTCCGCTGATGTACTTCGAAGCCCGGTCCCGGCGGGCATAAAGGAAAATTAAATACATAAATAATGTACACACTATATAGATATAGAGGGAGGCGGCGGAGTCCTTGCGTCTCCACTTCGGCGCCGTTCGAAATATAATTCGAACCCGCGCGGGAAATTCGCCAATGGCGAGCGCGCGACCCAAAGGGAAAAGCGCTTTTCTATGCGATACTTCGCATTGTCCCGGGAATGAACCTTTCTATTTGCACGGGGAGGACTCGCGCCGCACGAACGTCTAAACCACCAAAGTCGATATAACGTTTATTATGTAAGAACCCTTGTTTCATATCCGAAAAACGTGATTAACTCGGAAATCAGAACGCGGCTCATTGAGATGCTGTGAGAATAAAATTCTCGCTTGCATTCAAGGCCACGCCAGCATCAATGCAGCAGTTTAACCGTCTTCCCTCGCGAAGAAAGCCGCGAGCTGAATAATTTTGAATAAATTCATCGCGAATCTGCATATAAAAAGTCCAACCATTCGCTCGCATTCAAATCATCTCGGAGATGAATCAACCTGTGCGAGATTCACACGCTCATCCTTACGCACGAAGTCGCGCATATTTTAATTTCAATAGAAACAGCGACTTCCCCAAATAATTCACCCCTTAATAGCCGGACACGCGAGTGACCAGCGTGTAACGCCGCGCGAAAGAAAAAGAAAGGGATGTCGGAGAAGCTTAAGAACCGGTTATCTCCGCGTCCTCCAGATTCCTACGGCAAAGCCACCTGAATTAGAACGAGACGTTCAATCAGAAGCGACGGCCGGGAGGAAAAACGAAACGATTCGGTCGAAGTGAGGGAAGACGTCCGCGAAGAAATGACCATCGCGACTTGGAAGTCAGTTGCGCCGCGAGAGCGATCTTGAGCAATCCATGCTTCGATCTGGAGCAACCCGGAGCGATTTTAAATCTAACGCGGTCGTCATTCATTTGCGCTAATATGCCAGTGCGTGTGAATTATTAATAAATAAATATTACCACGGAATTATTACAATGATTGCAAATGTGTCGCGTTTTATTCGCGCGATTTATTTTATTAATCAATACGCGAAATATATGGTGAAATAATTGCGTATAAATTTTTGAAACGCGTCGCATGTGCGAAATAAAAGCGAAAGTGATTTGTTAATTGTGTCAATTATTGAAATTGAAATTATCCCGCAGTGTGCACACCGCCAAAGTGGTAATGTGATAATAAATAATGTTCGCTCTAATGAAATGTGTCGCAACAATAACGTTAATAGGATACCGACTATCGGGCGAGTTCTTTCATCATAAACCATAGGTTCGTATAAATTAACCTTAAGGGCATTTAAAATTAAAGAGATAATACCGCGCTCGGTCTTGGACGTGGCGCGGACACGCCGAGTTTGCTTTTATAGTTGGCAGCGGCCGCGAAAAATTAGTAATTACGCTGTTTACGCTGCGGAAAGTGTGCGTCGTGTATGCGGAGTTAATTTTGCCGAATAACAAAATAACACAACACCTGAGGAACAAACGCGCGGGGTGCTGCTGACCGTAAACCGGCAAGGAGGAAGGTTAAGTGGCGAATATCAACATCAACAAAGTACCTGCGCGAATGCGGAAAAAATAATAAACTCCCGCGGATAAAGTTAATTAGTTGCTTTTGCATAAATTAAACGTTTTTAATTCTTACGAATAATCGCGAGGAGGATAGAAGGTGCGGCAAGAATGCGCTCGTAATTAGTGCGCGCACTTTTGCGAGTTCGGCTCGCCCGCCGTTATCGAAATAAAGCGCGTCGGAACAAAATGGACGCTCTCTCGGCGTGGGCCTGATGGGCGTCGCGACGCTCACGCAAGAGAGGATAAGGGCACACACGCGACGGCGGCGGCTCTCCGACACGCAGCGCTGATCAATAATGAACACAGCCGTTCGCCATGGCGCGGATTAAACCCCCGCTTCTCGTAAGGGACGAACGTCTACGACAAAGACGGAAATTTCTTTCAAAGAAAATTTTCTAAAAAACGTGAAATGTAAACGCAGACTTTGCGAATTCAAATCCGAATTTTCGTTGTAAATTGGCGACAAAAAAAAACACGTTCAATGTACTAGTTGCAGTCATATGAAGTCGGATCCGGGCGGCATGCACGGCTTGGCAAAATCGGCGGGTCATTATAAATGCACAAAAGTACGTGCCGCTGACGTTTCGGGGCACTAATAGCCTATCAGTTTTTTTTTTCCAGCCGCCGCCTCGCGCTCGCCCTCGCGCTTCTCGCGCCTGCCCCCTGTGCGACGCGATGTTGTCGATGATGATGATTTTTGCGCGGCGTGCTCACGCGTCCCGTGCATAAATCATAAATTTTCCGGCACGCTGATGACCGACGACTACCAAAGCTCCGGGCATATTTCGGCGCGACCCCGACCGCCTACGACTAGCTTCGATCAGTTTGATAGGTGACGTTCGGCAAATTATAAAAACGCAATCCAATGTACAACACAGAACGCAAAAATAAAATCGGACGTGCGTTCGCGAAAAGATTGCCCAACGAAGTCTGATTGTCTAGATGTTATAGATTTCCGTATCTATCGGGGAGGTGACTCGGTGGTGGCGATATCGTCAGTTCTTTGAACCCGATTAAATCGGATTCGGAATGCACGAGCAAAATGAGCGCCCGGATGCGAGCGAGCGCGAGCGCGCGGCGCTCTCGTCCCATTCATAAGTTATTAATCGATCCGACCTTGACATTTTTTCCGAACGGGAACGCTCACACTTTCAGCCCTCGCGCCGTGGCTGTAGATAACTTGGTCATGGTGGTGAGCGTGCGGGAAGCGTGGAAAGCGTCGAACGTTGCCGCGCTTTTTTTCCGATTCCGAATGCATCGCGCGCGCATGTTTCAAGTTCGGCGTCCGCGCTGGACGCCGGCGCCGCGGCGTCCTTCGGCGAGTCCGCCCGCGCACAAACAGAACGCCCGATGCAAAAAAACTGAGAGGAAAAGTGTGAAAAATCAACCGCGCCGCAGCGCACCTGACGCGAATGATACAGATCGTCTCTAATATTATCGCGAACACGCCGCCGACGTCGACGACTGAAAAATTAACTTTCAATTGCGCGGATTAAACAAATAGGTAATCAACTGAAAGGCATTTGCGACGTCGGCGTTTCTTTGTAGTCGCTGAACTCGTTAGACTCGTTGCGCTCGGTGCCGAAGCTTTGTTACTTTTATTGTCTGCCCGAGCGGGGTGTTATTTTAGATTTGCACATTTGAAATTTGCAAATTGGATTCGCACTGTTTGAAGTACAGAGGCGATACTTGCTTTCATCGTTCTTGCCGAGCGTTCTTTGGAGTCGCGCGCGTTTCGTTTTGTTTTAATTCGCGTCGCGGCTACCTCCACGTGGCTGAATTAAAAATTATCTCTGTGAGTTTGTTGATTCCCGCTTTTTTTGTGCGCGCGCGTTATTTGCGCGTTTTCAGCGTATCGGGGCATCAGCATATCATCAAAAATGACGTTGATGATGAAAGGGGTTGTTGCCGCGACCGCGCGCGCTTCGTTTTTGTATTTCGAGCGTTGTTTTTGTCTGCGCGACGGCTTTTAATGGCGGCGCGCGTCGCTTGTCTGCGCCGACTCGCAAAATGTCCTCTCTGCAAGCAAAGATTTGTTCGAAAATTGGCATTACGCAAATATGTTGCGCGATCAGCGAGCGTGGTTTTTATGCGCAAAGACATGTAACACGTTTGGTCGTGTGTGTGCGGGCGCTGTAATGAGTAAAATATTTATCAACAAATAACTCTTGTCGGCTTCATCGGGCGCGCATCAAAATTAATATTATCATCAGTCGTTATCGCCGTTTTTCCAACGACGCATCTAACGCGGCGCGCGCTGATGATAATAATAAACGGAGGGGTGTAAAAAATGTGAAACGCATAGACAACGAGCGCGGCCCTCGCCGGCGGGTCCTAGACTTTTGCATAAGCAGCGAGCACGAAATTTCGTCGAATTTGCATGGCGTAATGAAACCGCGGCGGCGCTCCGCTCCTCTCTTTCGCGCGCCCGCACGGCGGCGGCGGGTGCGAAGAGGACGGCGGGGATCTGGCGGAGCCGACGTAATCCGACCTACGTGCAGCGGAGCCGCGTGCAGCCAGAGATAGCCCGCGCAATAGGAAAAAACATGTGTCAGACGAACCCGGGAACATGCATGTTTCATGCGGGGAGAGCCTCCCGGCGCCGACTAGTTTTGCGAGTGACGCGGCGCGGGGGGAGTGGCTCCTTGGGGAAAGAGGCAAGGAGGAGGGACGTCAAGTTGCAGGCGCGCGCGCGAGTGGAAGAGAGCGCGCGACGGAAAAAAGGAAGGCAGTGGGGGTAGCTGCGGACTACGCGGCGGAAGATGGGAGGGAGCGCAGGGTTACGTCCGCAGGGCTAATACGCGCGCACAAGGATGAGGCGCAAAGCGGGCATGAAGAGGAAGCGTGTGAAAGGGGACGACGAAGGAGCGCGCGAGCGACAAGACAAAAAGAGATATAAATACAGCGTGCGCGTGCTGTTTTGCGCGGCCCTTCGCCGGCGACGAGAGCGCGACGGACGAAACGGACGAAACCCGCGAATCGATCCTTGGACGAGCAAAATGGCTTCGCACGCACACAGCGGCGCGAAAACCCAGCTGGAAAACGGCGTTAAGGACGCGCAGCGCACCGCCCGGCCATTGCAAATTCAACCCTAAAAACGTTGCGGATAAAGGCTGTCTGCCGGCAGTCGGCGCCGCGGCCGCCGCCGCCGCCGCCGCCGACGCTGCCTCGACCGCACCGCTCTCCGGCGCGTGCTCGTGGAGCGGGAGCCGGCTCGAATCTGGAAAAATCGGCCCGAACGCCGAGCGCTACGCCGCCGCCGCCGCCAACTCCACCGGGCAAGGTGGGGGTCGGCAAGGCGCATATTCGCCTGGCGTCGCCGCATGCTCGCCGTGCATTTTTCCTGCCCAAACAGACCTAAACGTTCTCCGCCAGAGGGAGGGTGAGCGATGCGGGGCGGAAAAACTATCAAAGCCAAAATTGGCCCCCGCGCGCTCCGCCGCCGCCACTGTCGAAAAATGTGCGTACTTTGACGTGAATTAATGTGCGCCGCGCACATTCAACTATTCCGCTATAATTTCGCGAAACAAAAAAACATCCCTCTTTTTGCGCGAAAATTAAACAAAGCAAAGCGACCAAAGTAAAAACAATTATTGCGCCGACGCGAAAATAAATTAATTATTACACGTATTTTTGGAGCCCGCAACTTAATCACAAAGAAGCGAATCATTCGCGCGGCCATTTTAAAGCCGAAGGCGGCAAACTAAGCAGTGCTCCGCTAATGAGCACTTCATCAACATCGACTTGTTCCGATGATTAGTCCTTTTCACTTCCTAGCGCCACGTTGCCGATTTTACTTCGCTCCCCGATTATTCCCACCGACGGTTTCATATAATTTCGCGCGCACGCTGGGGAGCGCTCAAGCAATGCAGTAATTACTTTTAATTAGACGCCTTTAAGCGCAATATAATTAAACAAGTTCGAACCGGTCGCCGCGAGGACGTGGAAAAGTGGCAGCGACGCGACAAACGACAAACGAAAACTATTAATATCATAACGAATGGCTCGTAATGAATCATTCGGCTCGAACTGTTGCGAAACGTACGGAACAGACGCAATACGAAACTTATTACTTTAAATGCAGCTTTGCCTGCGTTGCTTTTCCTATCGCGCGCGAAATGTTAGTGAAATATGAGAGCGCGTTGTTGGGCGAGCCGAAGAGAGAGAGCGCGCCGCCGCCGCCACCGGGGGGTGCCCGGCGAGCGGACGGAGATATGAAAGCGGACCCATGCGGGCGAGTTGTAAAATGTTCGCGCATTGAATCTAATGAGTTAGACGCGAATTTATTCATTGCCCATCATGCCTTATAATAATATTTCTAGCAATATAAGGGTTGATAATTGTTGGCACTGTTCCGCCACCGCTATTTCCGCCATGGCGATAAAACGAATCGAAAATTTTTGGAATGGATTCGGTTGCTGGTTGTCACCATAACCGGAAAATTGACAGCGTTGCCGTTGATGGTTTTTTCGCTGGGGCATTTGCACCAACGCCCTCTATAAACGCTAAGCTTAGAAAATAAGTTCCGAGAGCGGCTTGGCGTAGTTCCGCGATAAGAGTAGTTTTAGTGCGGCGGGCGACCGCCCTTGCGCACATGCATAATTCAAAATTAATGGATGAGAACAATAAAAGCAGAATGTTAGGAACTCGTTTATTATCCCGCGCGTCGCCGCGCTCCGCCGCCCCGGGGAAGGCCGGCGAAGAGCCGAAAACCGAAAACCTATAGAATTACGCCGGGATATATGCGCCGTCGTTATCCGAGGGCGGCGGGCGGCGCGGGCGGCGCGGGCAGTTTCTAGTCGGACGCATATAAGTTGATCTAACTTTACGGCGCCTGCTTCGACTGCCGCTCCGGCTGTTACCTCGGCGCGCTCCGCAGACCGCACTATTCCGCGCCGATATCAACGCTTTCTACGACGCCGCCCCCCTCGAACGGGACTCCTCCTGGAATAGCTTACCGCACACCCGCGCGCGCGCCCCGCTGCGCTCCGGCGCAATTTCTGCTAGTTTCCAATTTAGTTTCGTCGAACCGCACACACTTTGCGCTGAAATATGTCTAGCATTTCGCAACTATTATTAGGATTGCGGCGGCGGCGCTCCTCTATGGCGCGCGCGCTAGACGCGCCGACTGCCGCCCCCGAGTAGCTTAGCGCGCACGCGAATATTGCGCCGCCCGGCTTTGGCGGAGGTTTTCGCCGCGGCGATGAAAGAGGTTTTCGTTTCGCTTCGTAAACTAATTCGCACATCGCAAATTGCGCGCCGCGGCGCCGCCTCTTGGACGGACTTAATCGCGCCGTCCCTCGGCGCGAATTATTCAAACGCGCCCGATGAAAATTATAAATTAAAACAACGATTCGACAAATATGAAATAAATATTTAACCGGCCGCCGTCCATTTTTTGCATACAATTACCGCGCGCCGCGCAATTACCGCCGCAGGAAAAATATTTATTTATTGATGAAAAACGAAATAATTTAATTGCTAATGCAATGTCAACAAATTACCGCCAGCGCGTCGTCGCGCATTTTTATTGTTCCGTCGATGATATGATAATCAAACACAATGGCTGTTTTATTTAATAATTACCTCGTTAGTGAATTGCGACGTGAAAAAAAAAAAATAATTGGCACGTGCGAAATTATTTTTTTCCGGACGCACAATGGCGTCCGTCTGAAAATTGGTTCGGATCGGATGAGAAGAACTGGGAAAGGCGGCAAATAAAAACCGTTTTAATGGAAGTTAATTACGGCTCATTAACGCACGTTTATTAACGGTCGTGCGCCCCGAGTGCTGGAGCACCTAACAAACGCGCGCGTGAAAAGGAAAACCGGCGAACGCACCCCAAAAACAAAAGAAAGTAAAAAGGAGCGTTACAAAGAGCACCACAACGCCGGCCGCCGCCGCCGCCGCCGCCGACGTACGTGTGCGCCCGTGTGGTTGCGATGTGGGTGTATCTGCGCGGTTATCAATGGAGAGCAGAAAAAGCGTGTGCAGAAGGAGAACCGCAGAGACCGAATGGATACCGCAGCTTTAAAAACGCGGCGGGCTTCACACCCGACCGTGCGTGGCCACGTGCCCCACAATCTGCACTTTCTTTTTGTTTCGCTCGGATACATTTCGTAGGCGACCGAGCAACAAAATGTCTTTTTATCCCACAACTTTTAACACCAAAATATTGATATCAAGTTTTGAGCTTCCGGGTCTCGGTGTCGCTTTTTTCGAAAGAAAAGAAACAGATGTTCGCGTGCGTCATCTAGGCCCCGTTCTTTTAATTTGCATTCGACTTTTTCCCTCTTCCCGATGGCGCCGCGCGGCGTTATCGCGCGCTGCCCTCCGCCGGCGAGCTCGTCGAGCATCAATTGCGGAGAGGGGAGAAGCGTAATAGCCGCCGGCGGCGGCGTGTGCGCGCGAGAGGATCCGATATCGTCGGCCGTCACCGCCGACGCCGTCGCCCGGGCGCCGGCTTGCTCCTTCGCTCGGCCGAAGCGGCGGCAATAAGGAGTGGTTTCTCCGGCGGCGCTGGGGCGTCGCGTCCCGGACAACCTAAGCGAAAAATCTTGCAGAAGCTCCTGGCTCGCAGCTGTATTGATCAGCGCCGCGCCGGCCGCGACCGCCGTAAGAGTGGGAGTCGCGTTCCGTTTGCTCCGACGTAAGGGCGGAGGACGAAAGGAAAGGACAAGGGAGGGTTGCGGTCTTAGTCCCTGCCCGATACGCGAGCGCGCGCACACACGCGCGCGTCCGGCTAACACCCTCGAATATTAACGCCGATGGGCGCTCGCCGGCCGAACTCGGTTCAACTCTCGCCCAGCCCGCCGCCCCCCTTTCCTCGCGCGCACCCTTGGCATGTGCTCCTGCGGTGCGCACCCTCTTCGCCTCATCTTTCATCTTACCGCTCGCTGTACACTCCGCACAGCAAATCCAATTAACCCTTTTCGACCAACCGCGCATACACGGTGTTGCCACAACGTAATAAACAACGGTAAAAACGGCCAAACCAATGTTTGAAGCAAACCAATTGAAATTGATTACTAAAAACATCAACATATTTTAAAAATAATTTTAAAACGAAAAAAAAAAACGATTTTACCCGGGAAAATATTGAATCACCAAGGATTGCTTTTCGTACACCTCGTATATTATTCCGGGGTACAAACCGTCGCAAACAAAAAGGAATAGCAATTACTTTCGCATGCCATTAATCAAGTATAAGGATTATGGAGGCACCCTTTTCGCATTTTCCTTAGGTCCAGCGAGGGCGGCGAAAAGAAAAACTTCTAACTTTGTTGATCGAGGGTGCGCCCTTCCCTCGAGCATAATGGATGTCGTAAATCACGAATCGTCATGGCAACCAGCGTCGTGAGGGCGGTGCGGAAATAATCAAAGTTGCAAGACAGAGATTAATCATGGTGGCCTGTCCCTCGCCCGAAGAACGGTTCCACCGGCAACGGTGGGACGTGACCACTTTAATCGCGCGTTATCAGTGAAACGCATTTTTGTTTCTGAAATTTTGATTAGTTCGCCGACGTACGTGCTGCGCGCAGCTATTTGTATAGAAATTCCGACGACAATTTGCCAACACAGCGCGGGCATTAGCGACGAGAACAAGAAGCGAACGGATAATACCCGCTTCCGTCGGCTGCGTATGCGAACGTGCACGTGCACAGAGCTTCTGCTGGCGCGCGCATTAGACCATAGAGCGGCGGCGCGATGTGGTGGAGTAATTTCGTCCGGGGCAAGCTGCGAATTGCCTACGAATGCGGCCGCGTCTATCCCGCCCGGCCCCTCGCCCGCGATGCCTTTCCTACTTTGCCATGGCGGCGCGAAGCGCAAGCCTACGACTACGACACACCAGGTTTCGGTCACTTTCCTGCCGGACCCACGCACACACGCCGCGCGATGGATTCGGTGTTTTCAGGATATTTGCCGATGTCGGCGTGCGTGTCTGGCGGACTAGCGCGAATCGCAACCCCTATTTTGCAGCCGAAATCCGCGTCCGGCCAGCACCGAGCGTGGTGCACACTTGCGTTAGTTCCCAACTAATTTTTCCTTTGTTTCGGAATGGCGTTGGTGGAAGCGCCGGGCGTCGCGACGCGGACAAAACGGGCCACGACGCCGAATGCTTTCGCCGGTGCGACCAGACGCGAGCCGGGAGAGCTTTTCTGGTCGACTCGACCCGCCGCGTCGCGTCGCTTCACACCGCGCCGTCGACACAAAATGCGTTTTTGCAGCCGCATTCCGTAATGCGGCGCGAATTCAACAAAGTAAAACGCAACAGATTATCCTCGCGCTAAAAACGGCAGTCATGCGGGTAAAAGTCAACGTGCTCGACTTGCAGAATATTCGAAACATAACACAAAACCCCATCTTTTCGAAGTCTTCATAAATAACTACTCACCTCATTTTATTTACAAAAAAATTAAAAATTTGACTGTTATTGGGCGATAATCATTCTATCAGTATCTCATGCTTACACGCATCTCAATAATATTATGCCACTTGTGCACTGGTCCATACCATCACAATCGCTCATTGTTTTACAATGTTTTGTTATCCTAAATAGCAACCTCTCGAATATTGCTTCATTGTCATCATCAGTCATCAACAGCAAGTGTAGGAAGTAAGATAAATGACTGAAAAATCAAGATATCAATCATTGTATAGAGAAGGCAACTTTTTAAATTGCGCCTACGTCGAAAGAAGCAAAAGTTAATCAGGAATGGTTAGGGTTAACACATTTATTGTGCGACTGTACAAAAGAGCGTTCGGGCAGGGCGCGATTTTTCTTCGCAATCTTGCGCACACGCCGCAGCGTCGGCGGGCAGACACGTCGCCGTCGTCACCGCTTCGATCGTTAGGGGATGCCAGCCCCTGCCCGGCTTGCGTACTAAAAACGCATGCGTCCTCGCACTCTCGGCCGCCGCCGCCACTGACAAAACAGAGAGAGAGAGCGCGAACGAGGAAGCGAGACGAGTGCGAGCGTCGGCCAAACTGGCGCTTGCAAATTTGATTCCGCGAACAAAGTCACCAATAATCTTAGACACATATCTCAAAATAACTGTAAAAAACGTAATAAAAATATAAATAAATGCAAAAAAAAACACGAAAAACTAACTCGGTTTTGTTTTGTTTTTTTCAGTGCAATCAAGTTCAGCCAAACATCACATCACTCCACACAACATTAGAAATTATTTTCAGCAATCTTTTTCGTGCTAGTCCCAATCGAATCGCGAATATGGAACGCGTCCACTTCGAAAAAAATCAGATGCTACGGATGGCGTGCAACGAGATAGAGGTATAATGCACATTTCATTCGACGCAAAGCAAATACACAAATATTTAGGCAACTTGTTTTCGTTATTCGTTGACCGTGTGTCGTATTTGCCCCGACAACATTTGTAATATGATAATAAATTAAATAAATAATTTTTTTCTGATGCGCGCACCGCGCGCGCAACAGGAAAAGATGCGCGCGAACCGCACCGCACGCAATCGCAGCTTTCCTGTTTTCGTGCGTTGTCTATTTTGCTTTTCAGTTTAATATATTAAATTAATTTGTTTTTCTTTTCTCTGATCGCCAGAAGACGCGGATATCATTCGGAGACTGGTATACGAATTGATGAACCCGATACCAGCACTTCTGCGACATCTAGTGACGGGGGATGGAAGCAGCAATGCGCGGAGCGTGGGGAAGAAAACGTCGACTCATTCCAAAGGGTAACGATGAGCAAGACCAGCACGAGGTGGGAGAGAAGAGCGCGAGGAATTGTACAGGGTGTTCTGAAATTTAGCGGAAATGGTAATTCAATAAACATGTGAGAGTATTATTAGTTGTAAGTGCGAGTATTATTGGCTGTATTTATTGACGCTTACAGGTTACTGCTTAATTAAATCCCTATTATTATCCCGCTTTTTATGCTGTATGTTTGTGCTTTTTAAAATAATACGCTTTTGCCCATAAAGTTATCCATATCTGATACGACGAATAAAATAAAAGTTGAACAAAACAATCCCTCCCGCTTTTTAGTTTGCTTTGCTTGGTTGTTTTTTTGCTTTGCTTTTCGATTCCTGCAGGTTGTGCTGCAAAGGTAAGAAGCTTCGAATAATAAATTTGTATTTAGCTACTTGGAATCGCCGGAAACAACGATTACTCGTTATGCCTATCCACCTACATAATTGTTGCTTTCCTGTTTTATGCGCTTCTCATTGTTCGGCGCTGCGAACGTGTGGAGCAATTTCAACAACGCACAATCATTGATGGCTTTCGTAAACCACATGGGACATACATATTTCAATAGACTTTTATAGACACACTGATGCAATCCTGTACATGGGTGCATTGCCCTTGGTCCTGCGTGCAATATTCACTAATTAAATCAAAATTTCCAGAAAAATCGATGTAAGGTTAGGTTACCATTTGGTTTTCCGCACTATCCATTGTCAGGTCGTTTGAAAGCATCATTATTAGTCAATAGACGTTGCAGCTATTAATAAACGGCACATCGACTTATTGTTCGAAGCATCAGTCTCATATATCATTGTTTACCAAGCTAGCGTCCAACTAAATGGGTTCAATTAGACTAAAAAGCCAGCCGGGCGTTCTCATCGCGTCCTGTCAATTGCTGTGGGCTTGGTTTCTTATATCCGCAAATGGCTGTTTGAACAAAGAGCCTAAACGTATCGTTTATAACAGCCTGTGTGTACAGGATCGTCCATCAGCGCAGGAATTGTCCGCGCTTGTAAAAATCTAATGTCGCTTGAATCGGTTATTGATGTAGCTGAGAGGAAAAACGCAACGTCCTGTAACAAAGCCGGACGGCTCGGAGTGGAGCAGAATTATGGAGCATAAAGAAACGGGGAGCGGCCTGCGTGTGTGGCAAATAGGTTTTGCAGAGAAAAGAGGCGCCGCGCTGAAAGAGGAAAACGGGGCAATACTAATTAGAAACGAACTGCTCAAAAGCGCGCCTCGCGCGGCCGGAACTCGTTTCGCGGCCGAGCCCGCCGCCGACTCGCTGGAAGCGCGAGCTGGCGGATGCACGCCGAGACTATGCGCGCAGCCATTTTGTTTTTCGTGTGTTTTCCGTGCGCGCGCGCCTGCCGCACACGCTTCCCCCCCACACGTCGGCGAAGCGGATGTTGGTTTCGAAAATTCACGCACGTTGACTGCCAGGAGTACCAATCTGTTATGCTAGTAACTTCTCGTACGTTATAACCGTAAAAATTGTTTACCCGCCTAATGGTCTTGGGGCAAGCAGTACACATTAATTTGTCACGGTTGCAGAGCAAATTTTGACTGGTAGGTACCAGTAATCGGACATAGGCCAAATTGGAAAAATTGCTACCAATGAAGTGAAATCAACTGCGTTAAAACTACCGAGGAGTAGTTTGACCGGATGGCGCAGTGCCTCTGACGGAATAGCTCAGAGCGCGAATTATTGGACAGCCGTTCAATTTAGTCGAAGCCCCCAATGCGCGAAGCCTTTTTCGGGGGTCCACGTTGCGGCCAGGCCAGACCGAGGCATCGTCGGGCACCCGCGCAGAGGGCTCGGGGCCGCCGCGCGGCGGACTAATTAAAAATCGAGTATTTTGTACTATAGCGCAATTAAGTAGTCATGACAACCGTAAAAAGCATGCACGCCAGCGCGCGAACGCGACTTGTAGCCAGGGCGGAAGGGCGCTGGAATTTGCATGTCAATTCCTCGTCGTCACCTCGTGTGGTTAGAAGCGAATAAAACTCCTTGTGAATATTGCACGAGGTGCGCTAATTAACGATTTATCTCAACTCTTTTGCGGCGTGAATAATGAAAACGCGAGCGTGCTGGGCATATTACACCTGATGCACGTTTATAATTGTGAGAGAGGCACGGTGATCGCCAGACGAGACGAATTTACGTAAACAACACCAGAATGTAAGGAGAAAACGTGGAACATGAGAATGCCTCGGGTTGTGTAATTAAAGTTGCCTACATCCGATTGATTTTCTATTTTTGTATCTGTCCAACTAACTAACTTGTTATTTTGGCTTAGGCTGGTACCAATTTAAAAATTTTAAATTATCCTCAACGAACACGCTCGCCTAGCCTTCAATTATAATTATTGCCTACTACTTTGGCGCAGTCGAATAAAATCGTAAATTGGGTTGCATATTCTGCAGAAATTTGAAGTTTTCGACTACATGAGATGCATTCAGCTTTTTGGACACGCTATAATTTAATTTCGGGTCGCAGGCGGGCGCACCGGATGTTTTCTGCATGCTTTTAGCGCGCGAACATTTTCTATGTGACATCGGACCTAAGCGCGCACGTTATTGCCGGATTTCGAACTTATACAAATTTACAGCTATTAATCGGGACCCAACTCCTGCTTGCGCGTCGCTGTTATTGCCCCAAAATAGAAATGCGCACGAGCACATGCATGCGCGTCACTGTGGGGCGAAAAGCGCGAAAATTCGCTGCGCAATGCACGCGATGCACGCCCGGCAAGGCTGGCGCATTCATAGACAATTTTTTTGCCGCATTGTTCGAGGCCTTCGGGCGATAAATAACGAAACTCTTTAAATAGTGCGCAAGCTAGCTGCGGATGCAATAATGGCGCGCGACTACAACGGAGGAACCGGCGCCATCGTGTATTGTTCTTCTTAACTATGATACTAAATCTTCCCTGGAATTATTAGGACGTATCGTGGTTTGTGATTTTCGGTCGACCTCGTGAAGCATTGGTACCTGCGCGTTTTGTTTCGTCGCTGGGACGATGGCAAAGGTAGCCATTTGGAAGTTTTCGGAACTGTAGTCGGCCGGCTATGTATTTTTAAAGCGGCGGGATCAAGGGAGAGCTTTTTAAGCCCGGGTTTGGCGGTCGTTCGGTGCGTCGACCGACTATCCGCAACCTTGCATGTCCATCCCCTCTCTTTTCGCCGCACGGCCGGCGTGCGTCGTGTGCTTGGAGCGCGTGTACCCCGCGTAGAAAGAGGACAAGAGTAAGAGAAAAAAGGTAGGAGAGCGAAAAGGTGTCCGCCCATCGGGCGCGCGCTCCGATTGGGCCGTCGGCGAAAAGGCGTAAAAACCCGTCATGTTAAGGAGCAGGCCGTGCGCTGCGTAAGAGTGGGGCGCTTAACCCCACCCCGCGCAACGCTGCGCGCGGAGAAGAGTGCGAAGAGTGAAACGAGTAAAGGAAGCGAATAGAGGAGGACGTGCGGGTCACTTCTGCGCGCTGGTACCGAAAACCGGTTCAACCGGCTGATCGACTCGCACGAACGCAGGGGAGACAAGTAATAACAGCGCAGAGAAAGAGGGTCGATGCCTCGTTTGCATTCGCGACGCGCGTGCTTTTCGCTCGCCCTCTCTAGAAACTCCTCTCGCCGCGCATCGTATAAAGTTTCTAACTCGCCTCACACTCTTAAAATTTTCGGAATTTCCAAAGAGTGTGAGTCGGTCGGAGGGCAGACGCGCGTGTTTATGTATGCGACGTTAAAGGGGGCTCGCGAAACACAAGGGGGCTCCAAGCCAAACAAGCGAGACGCGGTCGCGTCGAAGCGAGAAGGAAGCAACATGGCCGAAGCCGAAGCTCGGGTGTCATTAATGCCGAACGATCAGCTTAGGGCATCGCAAAGCGGAGGAACGAGGCGAGAGGCGGTAAGACCGGGTGGGTGGGCCACCCGCGGCAATCATAAAATATGCAAATCGCGCAATCTGAAAGGCGCGGGCGGCGAGCGGCGGGCAGAGGGCCGGGCGTCGGTCGCAAACGATCTTGAGACGAAATTGCCGTGCGCGAGTCGGCGTTGGTTGGGAGCATTCGGACACTTGGGATCAGACCGTAATTTATCGACCTCTTTTTCCCCAGCGCGCCGCGCCGAAAGGGGAAAAACCATCCCACTTCAGGTCATTAGAGGGACTTACCGACCTGTGATTTAGGTAAAATGGCGCTATAACTTTCCGGCTGGAGCTTCTCAACCCGCCGCGCCGGCAATTTCTACTCTCGCATCTGCGATTTTCGTTTTTCACGTGGCTACAATTGGATAACGCCGCGGCGGAAGTTTTAAGTATCGACTGCTGGACGAAGCTCGGCCATTAAAAGTTACAATTTAAATCCAATTTGCACCGCCTGCGCGCTCGCCGCTTTTCCCGCTGCAATTTAATCTTTATATCTTAGCATTCGGTGCGAAGCGGGTCCGGCCCGCGACGTCCGAGAGGCTTTTGTCCGCGCGGGCTTCAAGTCATAAATATAAAGTAAAAGGACGAAAAAACGCGAAAGCTCGCTTCATAAATTTGCATTAAAGCAGATAAGGTCCTTTCTCTTGGCCGGGCGTCCCTCTGTTTTCTCTGTTCAAGCTCTTTTTCACAGAGCTCGCGCAAACGACACGTCGTTTCGAAACCTCCTGAAACTCGCCGCCCGACCCGTCCCCGAGCGGGCCGCTCGGGATGGCGGCGGCGGCGGAGGAGGAGGAGGTGGAGAGAAAGACACGCATCCGAGTGGGTGGACTATGAGAAATGAGTCGTGAGCGCGCCCGCGAGTGCTGGAAAAGCGCCTGAGAGTCGGCGGCGACGAATGCGAAATGAAAAACGAACGCCGCGACGCTCGCACAAAACGTACGTCTCTGCACGCCGACGCGTGTATTCTAAGCGAGATGCCCGCCCGCGCGCGCACGGGGGTGGCGTCCGCGCGGGCCGCGGGCGGCCGGCGGGAGTTGGGCGCCGCAGAGGAAAAACTTTAATTTCGCTCTGCGAAGCTTGTAAAATATTGCTTTAATCTCTGCCGGAGGAACGTGAAAAATAACACGTCTCCTCGCCTTAGCTGAATTTAAATTACTTGCATAATCTGCGTAAAAGATGAATAAAACTCCCCCGAGGGCGCGGAGGAAAAACGAGGACGGAGAAGGACGTCCGCCCGTATAAAACAGATTAATGCGCGAAGCGCGCTGCCCGGCCGTCCAACGCTTTTCTTGCCTTCTCTGCGTTCCTCTTGCAGGAATAAAATAGACGTTTTCATTACTGTCACGGAGTGCAATATTTCTTTGACTGCGCTTGCATAAAAACGCCCGAATTACGCGATAAAATTTATTAAAACGTCTAGCGACTTGCGCAAATAGATTCGGCATCTAGCCCACGCGGGTAGGTAATGGAACATGATAATTAATTCATGACATACCCGATTCATAGGTGTTTGACCTACACGCACACGCTCGCTGGCCACGAGTGAGTTTACATATGACAACGTTTTGCCGTCGATTACCATATCATTCATCGATGGTGCCAATGCTTCCAGAGCGGTGGCCCTATCGTTCGGCGCCGTCCCCAACGCCGAATCATTGAAATTTATAATATGATCATTGCATTCGATCATTATCATCGCGGGTCACTCTTCTTTGTCGCAATAATAACAATAATATTTATTCAGCAGAAAATTACAAGTAAATGCCCAGCTATGGACCAACCGTCTCTCGGCTTGACAAATAAAACAAGTCATTCTTGTGTGGGTTAAGTGGTCAATGTTTGCCGGCGATGGAAGATCGTGGAATTGTTGTTTGGATCGTGGATTTGGGTAATGCATAATCGAGTATTGGTCTGCAAACTTCTATTGATACCTTTGCCACGATGTGCGAAAGTGTTTAGCTCTGTAACAAGACGGCCCGGCGTGGTCGTCTTGTACGCGGGAGGAAGAGGAAGAAATACGCCCTTCACACCGTAAAAAAACTATTTATTAAGAGAGCCGGGCGAGAAACGCAGCCTCGACTCTCCGAATCATTGAAATTTATAATATGATCATTGCATTCGATCATTATCATCGCGGGTCACACTTCTTTGTCGCAATAATAACAATGATATTTATTCAGCAGAAAATTACAAGTAAATGCCCAGCTATGGACTAACCGTCTCTCGGCTTGACAAATAAAACAAGTCATTCTTCTGTGGGTTAGGTGATCAATGTTTGCCGGTGTTGGAAGATCGTGGAATTGTTGTTTGAATCGGGGATTTGGGTAATGCATAATCGAATGTTGGTCTGCAAACTTCTATTGATACCTTTGCCACCAGTTACGAAAGTGTTTAGCTCTGTAACAAGACGGCCCGACGTGGTCGCCTCGTACGCGGGAGGAAGGGGAAGAAATACGCCCTTCACACCGTAAAAAAACTATTTATTAAGAGAGCCGGGCGAAGAACGCAGCCTCGACTCTGAGGGGCTCTGCTGACACGCAAGTCAGTGCAGTGAACATAAGAACTAGGAACTGGGAACAAAAAACCCCATCACAATCTAGTACGACAGGCACAAGAACATGTCGTGGGTTGTAGGCGCACTTACCTGGGCTCACCTGGGCACTTATGGTGACTTTTTCTTTGACCTGTTGAGTGTGCTTATTGATCGGTAGTTTCTCTGTCAATTTGATGGATATATTAAATAACTTTTGGGCAGTGTGACATAGCAACCAAACTCTGACAGTTACGGAGACTAGACTGCGGAGGTCCTGCATCGAAAATGATATGTAGACAGGAACACCGCCCCGCACGCATAAATATCGCACGATAGGATGCACCCACATCACCGAAACGTTTATTGAAATTTTACAACTTTATTTCAACGCGGCGGAACGCGCGCCGCCCCGATATGCTTCGAATTCGTCAGGCGCATTGGCGTGCGGCGAAAATGTAAAATATTTATGTATTATTATTGTTTTTATGTTTCTATGCGTGCCGCCATTGCGTAAATTAACATTTTCCGCGCGTTTGCAGCGCGCGCGCTTTTTTTTTTAATTCGCGCGCCGCCATCGCATAAACATAAACTACAATGAGACGTAAAAAACCGTATTAATATTTTTTTAATACGTCGCTGGCTGACGCTAGCTGACGGCTCGGAGCTTTAGTTTCCGCTTCACTTTCAGCGTCAACGCTCGACGCACATGGGCGCACATAATATTCTAATAACATTATGAATTTAATAAAAATGTATAAAACGTTCGGCCGAGGCGAAACGCATAAAACGCGCGATCGTTTACAGGTTCGCCAGCGCGCCGCGCGACGCTGCCGTGTTGCGCAGAAAAGTTTCGGTTTCGGCGATATTAAAATAATAATTGTATGAATATTTCATGATCTCGCGAACGCGAGCGCACGCGCGCCCGCACGATTCCACCCATGAAAATTGTATGGCAATATGGATAGGCGCCGCGACTGCAAAGAGATTTGGGTAATTTATAAAAGGCGTTTATTTATTTGCAACAATCACAAAATCATTCTCCCTTTTATCTGCCAATATGACCCCTACTTTCGATCGATCCACTGCGTTCCTTGTAATTAAATATTTTGCTGCTTGCTCTAGTTTTAATATAGCTAATAAAAATTATAATTTCCGGCTGTTTCGGTATAGCTGAAATGAATATTATATTTGCTTAAGCCTTAATTTAATGAATTTTTATGAGACTTCGCAAACAAAGATGATAAATTCTGAAATGCATGAAGATTATCGTGCGCAGTGTTATTTTTTATGCTGAAATTTCGTAAATTATTTAAAAGTAAATTTGCCGTCAATCCGACTGCCTTTGCAGGGGCCAAGTCAAGCCTGCATAGATACTTGCGATGATTTATTATTAAATAAATAGCGCACGGAACGCCATCCAGCCGATCCTCCGCGTTGGGGGTTGGATCCGTTCGACCGCGCCGCACCTCTATCCTATGTTTTTCCACTATTTTCTATAGTTGCCCGTGCCCCACGTGCGAGCGCCGCCATGGCCATACATTCGTGCGCCGAGCGTGATGCATCACAGATAGTTAACGACGCGATGCCCCTCTTCGTTTCGGCGGGCCCGGGCAAACGCACCCCTCGCCGGGCGGATAAAAATATAAAAAATTCGCGCGCGTCGCCCGTGACGTACGCACACACGGGCGACGTTTATAAATAGGATTGAAAAATGCACCGAGATGCGCGACGCGCTTTTTCTATCGCTACCATCGCGTAATAATATTTATACATAAATTGTTTCGGCGAAAAAAAGTATTATTTATTGCCGGCGACTTTTTTTCATTCTCGCCGAGGCCGCGGGCGTCACGAACGCAAAAAAACAACCTTCGGCAAAATGAATATCGGGATAGACGAATAGATACATCCATCTAGGCACGTAAAAGGGACAGATTTAGGTATTGGATCGTTTCAAGGCATCGCCGTTGCCCGTCGACTTTTTCTATGTTTTCGCATGCGCGCCCAATTGTTAGCAATTCACGTGCGCGGCGACCTCTATCCGGCATTGAAATTGATTTCGTTTATCAATATTTTCCAAACGCGGCGTGCACAACATATAGAAATAATGGAAAGGACGCCATGGAGGTGGTGCGCGCGTCATGCACGTTTTTTTTGTGCGCAAGGCATAAGCAGGCCCACGGTTTGCGGCGGGCCGTTGGTATTGTCGGTCCGGTATTATTTTCGCTTTTGTCGGTCGCCCGACGTGCGCGCTGTTTTTTTTTTGCCGCCGCTGGTTAAAAATTATTATCAATAGCCCGCAACACCGTTGCGCGCGCCGCGTACGTGCGGCGACACGCCATAATAGCCGGGGCGATCATAACCGAAACGATTCGGTTACTGCAAACGCTTTTAATAATTAAACAATTTTCGTTTTGGTTTTGCGTTTTTGGCTTGCGCGCGCATTTTAATACGCGGACTGTCGCGCGGAGGAACAATCATTTGCACTTTTGGGAGCATAAAAACATTTTCATATTGTTGCCACGCGAAAATATGCTTTCAACACAAACACAGACTAATTGTGCACTTAATTAACTAGTATCGTTTTTTTTTTTAGATCTACCCGAACCCAGCGATGCGGATGAAAATTCCTTCGTCCACTCGACGATCTTTCCGAGCGTAGAGAGTAAAGAGGATTAAAGAGTAACTCAAGCATTGCCTTCGTTGAAAGCTTCCTGCAAGCATCTTTCAACGTTTCCGCCCGGACGGGAAGCGCACGGATGGGATCATAAAGCTCGTGAAGATTGGATACTGCTTTAACGAACTGTGAACGGCCCCAACTAGCGGCTCCAAAGGAAAAGCGGGGATTTAATGGATTTTCCAACGAGGATTTAATCTTGGTAAAGATCTTTTATCGTTTTTTCCTTTTGCGCGGCGCGCGGCCGAAAGCTCTAGGGCGCGCTGAAAATAGATTATTAAGGCCGAGACAGAGTGGAAAATAATGCGTGGCAACTAATTAAACATCACGGGTTTGGGGAGCGCACAATAATTAAGTAGAAATGAGCCTGTATCGCCGGGCACATGGAAACGCGCGGAAAACAAGAGATACAAACGATACTGACGTGGAACCGATGCGGTGTGGACACTGGCGTGTGCGGTTCGAATCTAATTGCATCAATGATTTGATTAATAGACACGAGAGTAGCGGCATATTTAATTACCTGTTCATATTAACAATTAAATTATATTTCCTCGAAATAAATAGCACCCTACTTACATTATACGGTATCTGGAATACAGACATTTGGGCTTGATCAACGACGAACAATTATCTGGACGTAAAGATGATTTATTTGTTTATTAAAATTTAATCGTTTTTAGTCCGCTGGAGATCATGTTTTCGATAAGCAAATTAAAAACGCTCGAAAAGAAGAAAAGCGAAAAGGGACCTCCAATTTCGGCACAGAGAAAATTCTTTATCACTGCTGTTGTGGTGGAGGTATTCGCTGACACGACGAAACAAAAAAATTTGATTAAACACGCGGTGGTAAACTTAAAACGCACGAACGAGACAAAACGCGACGCGCGCGAGCGCGGACACGCATGCCGAGCGCCCCCCGGTTTCGCCATCTTATTGATTTAAACTCGTGCGCGGCGCGGCACCCCATTTTCTCTGCGGCGCGGCACGGAAATCTTCCCATCCCCTTAGAGCGCGCAACTTTGCTTTCCTGCCCACCGCCCGCCCGCCCACTCGGCGCCGCGCGGCGCGGTTACGGTCGCAGCGGCCGGGGAGATTTCGAGGACCCCATCGTAAGTCCGCGCCCGCGCCCGCGCCGAAAGCACGCACACACGCAGGGCGCACCCCAAATTCGGAATTCGCGGCAGAGGCGGCGGTCGCGCCAAAAGGAGGGCTCGTAGGAGCCGGCGAGCGGTGTGAGGAGCCGTGTATCTTTTCTACCCCTCGCGAGAGCGAATTTGCATTCACGCACGCGCGGGGGTGGCGAGCGGCCATGCCCGGCGCCGGAAACTTCGAGTTTTCGGGTAGATGGTGTGAGACGCTCGGCGGGGCGGACGGGCGGACGAGTTGCCCAAAGGGGTCTTGATGGATGACCTCCGGGCCCCCTTTTGCCCGGGCGCGGCGCGCGTTAAAGGCGGCCATGTTCCCTTTTCCTCCCTCGCCGGCCTCACACTCTTCGCCTTTGGAGAGGCGCCCACGCTTCGCTTGTTTTCAGAGATAGGCAGCGTGCTCGGCGCGAGTGCTGGCGTTCATTACGCTCAAACTTTACTTATCGCGTTTAAGGTATTGCCCCGTTGAGAAATGACCCGCCATTCTGTAAATTAACGTCCGACGCACTCCCTCGTGCCCCGACAACGCTGAAAAGTTTCCGAATCCAACTTGGAGCGACAAACAACGCGCAAAAACCCGCTTCGGAAAAACGCGTCGACCCGAAAGTACTTTGCGGCGCTAAATTATAGTTTAAAGTTGTACAAATTGCATTATCGAAATATCGCGCCGGCCCGGCTGCTTGTTGCTGGTTGATGATATTAACCAGGTTGTAATTAACACATTTACAATTGCATCGTCATGGCCACGCGTCGTGCGGTCGGGCAGTTTTTACGGCACCCGCGAAATTAATAAATTCAAGCGCTAATCGCTTTTTCGACTAGCGTACCTACCCACCCGTTCGCATGTCGGACCTGGGCTTCGCCCAGCACTTGAAATGTTATTAAAACTGTTACATCTGACAATTCCAGAAGAAACAAACATATTAAACATACCTAATGAGCGAAGCGCAGGAAAAGTTCGAAACGTTCGTTGTAGGTTTTAACTGACGTAGCGACCTATTCTCGAAACGAATTGTTTATTCGCGCATTTCGGTTGTGATTCATTTTGGTTCATTTGCAACAATATTATAAAGCAAAATCAAGTAAAACGTATTTATTATACTGAACCCGTTGCACATTAGGCATCCGGCGCTTTCGCCTCGGTAGGTGTCCGCACGAACCGGGAATATTTAATTAACTAAATTTACAAAGCGGAGTATATTTATTTGTTTATCTTCGGGGCAGCCGCCTTCCAGAACCTACACATCTGCGTATAGTTTCTGCCGTCTGCATATAATATTATATTTAATATCTGCCCGGTCGGTTATTTGCATTTTCGCAATTCAATGCCCAAACTAAATTCGCGAATATGACTATTTGGGGCGGCGAGTCCTGCGTAGGTGCCTACATCAAAGGCAGAGAAGGAAATGTTATAAATGACCTTCGTGTAAATATAACCTCCAGATGTAGATATTTAGCGCTTATTATATTAGGTATCTATTGTTTACCCACACAAAATAGTGGTGGAACATCGAAGCCTAAATATTGTGATGGCCAGGGAGTGAGGTTCGTAACGCTTGGAAATCTGGAGACGACTGTTTATTACAAACTAAGAATTGGGTTTAAATACAGATCATTTGAGGAATGGAAACGTGTTTAAGATAACATGTGGTGACGTTTATCGGTTAGAGGTCCGATTCAATGGGTGGGACGGCGAAGGGCTATCACGTGAGAGTAATAAAATATTGAGATTAGATATGTGTTAATCCCTAAAGGTAGGGGGTCGTTCAGAAGATATGATAAAAATGGTTCGCTTTGGTTATCAAGAAACTAAAATTGGTGAAGCCTGAATAAACATTAGAAACTATCAATAACATAGTGAAGTTAACAAATAACAACTAATAACAATTACAAAACTGATAGTAGTGGTGGTGGAGTGAGGGGCATAACAATATCGATGTTCCATGTTTACTCCATCGGCCAAAAACTATCGATGTTTATAAAAACATCGTTGAGTCAACCACGATGTTTACTCACACAGTCGGATCTAGTCTACGAAGGAAGGCACACAAAGGCGAGAAGACTCCCTTCATAAGGATCCATAACCTAACGATGCGAACCGATCTCCCTACATAAATATATATAGAAATAAGTAATAGCATAACAATCTAGGTAACGGTTCGCTACGTTTTTCAATTTTAGAAAATGCCGGTAATATCAAAAAACATTGGAACGTGAACATTGATGTTTTAACTTTTTTTTTTCTAAAATATTGATGTTTTCTAAACATTGATATCGATGCCCCACCACTAATCAAAGTTACCATTTGCCAGTGTGATAATCACAAAGATTACAAAATTTAACGATAGAGTTTAATAGTTGAAAGATTTCTTACAAAATATTATTGATTTTATAAACGTGGTAGCTCCAGCAAAAATATTATAAAGTGAAAAACATTTCTCCATGTAAATTTCAAAATAGTAACAATGGTGGGAAATATTCTACTAATATTGCATTATTTACTTATTATGTTTATAAATTGTCTCAATTGTTTAATATTTTTTATATAGTTAGTACTGATGTATCGAATAAAAATCCTTGCAGTTACAAGCATATATATTATATAAAGTATTTGTTTGAACATTATAAATGGAAAGAGTGACCCTCCAAAAAATGGCGAATTTAAAGGAAGTGGAAATTAAAAACGATAGCTGATAGAGCTAGATAAGGAACATAAAAACATAGTATAAATACATTGTATTTATCTCTTGCATCTATGCACATGTTACAAATTTTTAACAAATTTAATAAAAATAATGAACACTTTGATATACAGTACAGCCGAATTTATACAATGACAAAGTGCTAGCGTCCCAACACCCACAAACGCGACATGCCCTGGTAGGAAGAAGTAAATACGTTATTAGTATACGTAACTAATTATTATTAATATTGAAAGATAAAAAATATAATATATGATAAAAAAAAGCATAATTGTTAGGAATGCAAGAATAATAAAATATAATAAGTTTTTAAAAAATCACAGCTTTGAGGTGAAAAATAACCTGTACCTTCTGGTAACCATTGGTTCTTCTTGCTCATCCGCTTGCCTACCGGCCGGACGCTGTAGCGTACCGGCTGAGTAGCGTTAGTACTATTTTTATGACCTTGCCAACATTCGCTGCACTGCACGATCCAGTGCACAGTCGCTTTTGCGCACCTCCAAAATATTAAAATGCAAATATTTTTATACCAATCGAAAGCTAAATTGATACTGGTCTTTGTTTCATTGCAATCGATCAATTGTTACTCGAGTTATGGCCAGAACAAATTAGTGTAACCTCACGAAATTCATACCTATAACGGGCTACATATTTGTTCCCTTTATATCAACATCTTTTTCAATGCAAAGTATCGCATTCGTCCATATAACAGAAGGTCCCATAAAAAAGATTGAAATGATCAAAAAGCACGATAATTATCGCTTTGTTATGCATACACCACATTACACCCTTTCACTTGGCGATGTTGAAATATTGAAAAATTGTTTACTTAACAATGAATAATAGGTAATTATTATTTCGTTGGTCAAGGACTTCGAAACCCTTTACCAGAAATATAATTTTACGATATTTCTAAAACCGTTGCATCACCGTTGCTTTTAGCCATGTTTACACGCAAAAACTAATTCCAAAACATTGGGGTACCTAGGATCAATATTCCAGTTTTTATTAACTGTTACACTAAAATATAGATTGAAAGACATACATTACGCTGATTTTGGAAAATCAACACCAGCGTACTTGATATGACGTGAAATAGAAACATGATCGATAGCCAGCAAACCTGCGAGGGCCGAAGTAATTTGTCGGAATTGAAAATGCGCGCCCCGTTTTAATATCGCCGGATAAGCAGCATATAAATATGCATTGCGAATGCTCGCATGCCGTCTGCATTAATATTATGCGCGGCGAGTGCATTCGTTTCTGCGCGTCTGCATCTCGCGCATTCCGCAAATATCGCATTCGCAGTTTCGCACATATTAGCCCTGCGCGCACGTCTCCATCCCCAGCGCGCGCGCGACTACGGAAAAGCGCGTCCAATTGCATTCGCGATGAGTAAAATATCTACTTAATTGGACAAAGGTACACGCCGTTAGAACAATATCAAATTTTATTAACCAACACACAAGGGCGAGCTGGAACGGAAATTACCTGCGTTACACATTTTGCTGCTCCTCGAATCGTGCATAAAGCATTAGCAAAAGCGGCAGTCCGGCGATAGTGGCCCAACGTGCGAGCAGATGCAGATAGGGATAGTCGAGGCCGCCTCTTTGCGCGGCGTTATTTGGGCGCGGGCGGGCGCATCGTGCAGCGCGCGGCGCGGGCAAATAAAGGCGAAATTAATTAGCACGTGCGTGTTTACGTCCGAAAGGAGCTTTATGTTTATGCGTTTTCGTTACGTTTCGTTTGCGCGTTTTCCGCTCGGCACGGAATTCGCGTTTTCGACATCCTTTTGTGTTATTAACGACGCTTCGTACCAGCATCATCTGCAATTCGCTACCGAAACGCGCCGAACGCGCGCGGCGATTGTGCATCCGATGAACATGCGAGCGTCCGACTAATTGTTAAATAGGAAAATTATATTTTACATTTGCGGATTTATGAGTTATGCCATTATTCAATTTGAGCACACAAATTTTCTTGATTTTTAGATACCAAAAAGTGTTATTTATTCCAAGCTCTTTGTTTATTACTAGTTGAGAACTGAGTGTAGCTTTAGGTTATTTTATTTTAGATTCGACGTAAGTGTGTTTAGGCTTAAGATAGTTATATGCGTCTGAATGGCGGCCGGCTGCGCCTCTCCCGTGTGGGATGCTTGAGGGTGGCCGGTGGGGGAGGAATGCCCCGAGACGATTGTCGTCTTTTAGTTCTTAAGTTTTTAGTGTTCAACGAGACTGGGTCTCAAGTGCCACGCCGTCACGCTGCATCCGGGTAGCGTGAGTTTTGGGCGTTTTGTGTGCACTCCGTTCGCTCATATCGGGGCATTCGACATCGGGTCGATTATTACCGATGTTTTATTAATTAAAGCCGCGAATGCGCAACACTCCTCTATAACTCTATCGTCTTCATTCGTTAACATTCGTAACCTTCAACAATGAAAAGACCTACGAAATTGGCTCCGCAACTTCTTCGAATCTAGGATAGCCGATTTTTGGCAAAAGGGCGAACGGTGGCAGGATATCGTTAGCAATTGCGGAGAATACATAATTGATTAAATTATTGTTATATTTGATAAGGGACAGTCGAATTTCTAATAAAGAAACAAACGCTCATTATTTACTGCTCAAGAATTCGATTCCACATCCACTCCTTTGCCCAAAACATAACATGACACTAACGTCAAAAAAACATTAAATATTAAGAGTTGTTCGGTGTGAAATTTGCAAAATTAATTCGGGATTTAGGCCGGGATTTAGGCCGCGATTGAGGCAAGCGTGGCGACTATCCTCATACTTCCCACACGCCTTTGTTCTGCTTGAAAATTGCGTTCGCGTTATATCTTAATTTGCCGAATAATTATCAGCACATAATTATCGCCTTGATAATTTACGACATATTTATGCGACGATTACCACCTTCAATTGCACGCCGCAAAATGCCGCACAACGCTGCGCAGTTTCGTGCAAAATTAAAATTTCCACGCTTTCATATTTAGATATTACCCGGCTGGCAAAAAGTCACGAATAGTTATGCATAATGAGTTCATTTACATTTAGTCGAGTATCAGTTGCGGATCGCGTTTGAAAGTTTCAACAAACCGGGCGCCGAGCGGTTTTACCGCTTGATAAAGCGGTTCAAAACGTTATCGATTTAATAATGCCGTCTTAATATTTAATTACGCGTCGTTTAGGTCGAGCGCGCCGCGCGAAAGAATGACCAAAAAAGTGACTTTAATGCAAATTTATGCATCCGAGCGTGAAAGCCGTTCGCGTTCGCAAAAACGCCGCCCCGCCGTACCGGCGCACGTTGATATTATAAAAGGCACGAGGAATTTTAAGGTTGTTGGGCCGGGGCGGTTCCGGCCCGACTGACATTTACGACCGCCAGACGCCGCTGGAAGGGATTCGCGTCGCGAACAAGCGCTTCGATACGGATCATGCGATGAACGTCGATTGGGGATGATGGCGGAGAATTAATTTTTATATTTACTGACATATTAGAAGGCGCCTCTCGGCCGAGCGCGCGAGCGACGAAAATGAAGTGGATGCGAAGGGCGCCCGCGAATCGCGGGAATCGTCGATGATGATGAAGGCCATCATGGCCGTAACCGGCATAACGCGCCGAATAACTTTTGACATATCGAGGCTAACCCGCTTCAGAATATCCGAACGGGATCGAGAAGTTTTTTAATTGAATTTATGCCGGTTGATCGATGCCTCGCCGCCCGGCGCCTTCGCCAGACGCCCCCTCTCCGCCCGAGCCGGCGCTTAGCCTCTCGCCATCTTCGCCCGC
>JARRAA010004340.1:0-12806 GCA_030557295.1 Ecitodaemon sp. MM-2014
GAGGAAGGTTTCGCTAGGGTGAGGTGAGTCAACATACCGGCCCCTCTTTAATAATAAACGTAAGCGTTTCTAATCTAATAGATTTCCAGCGGTCTTCAAGGGTATTCGTAAATTGCGACGCATTGCCCCTTCAAGGGCATAGCTTGATGCGGCCTTAGGAGTTCTCCTGTACTGCATCGAATCTCTTTAGATGCATGTGACTGACCGTGAGTTCAATCCTGTGATATGAAAATCTTTGTGTAGTAAACTTGTCCAAATAAATAGTCTTGTTAGTACGAATGTTCTAGATCATGACTTTTTACATACAATTTTTGCACATTTGATCTCATTAATAACGAAATACATCTACCCATTAACCTATATATAAATCGTTGTAACTTGGTTTGGGTAATTGGTAACATCCATAATGCTAACTGACATTTGAGGTACTTGCTTACATTTGTTGGACATGATTCCCTCGTCCACAAACGAGCCGAAAGCCTTCGGTCGAGTATGTCGGCACACGTTTGTAACTCGTCTCGGGCGAAACTGAAAGGCACGCTCTTTACTTTATATGTAAAGAGAAAAGGGGATTGTGCGCGCACCACAACAAGATTTCTTCTCCACTCCTATTTTCCGTGCGAAGCCGAGCAACGCTCCGTTCGATAGATTTATCTACGCTTGATTTAACCGAGGCCGTAAACATTATGCTCTAGGTAAATGGATCCATCCGTGGAAGGACAATGGAGTGCAGACAACACCACCACGAATGCTGCTTTCTATAATTCAGCAATTCTTCAAGATCGCACAACACGCTATGACCGAAAGGACTTTGAAGTCTTCCTTCGGTATCTTTGAAGTCGATGTTTATGCGTGCGCTCACATTGTTGGGCTAATTTCTCAACGCGTGTCTGATTTATCTCATGGCAACTCGCAGGTTGGCAAGCACAAGGTGGGCCGCTTGCAAAATATTTTACTAAATTATTGGCAATAATGGAGGGTCATGCTGCGATAATAACCGGATTTCAAGCATGGAAATATCGTGGGCGGCTGAACTTGTAAGCACTTTGAAGGTAAAATTTTTCAAATTTGTGGATATAATAGGATAAGAAGAAACCGCACACACTGTTTTCATCAGACGGAGTCAGATGCGGATATGCAATTTGGAGTTTCCCAGGAAGCGCTCAAAGAATAAAGTTATTCCGTTCTAAGCCAATAAGGCAATGAAAAAATATCCAATTCGTATGAACAACTCACACATGCCTTGATAGCCGGTACGCGTGCTTTGACACGCGCCCATAGATTGGAAACACACGAATACGAAGTTTCCATGTGGTGAGCACACGCAAGAGAGCGCTGTGGGTGAAAATATATAATATGTACACGCTACGTCTGATACGTGCTGATTGTGCCATTGTTATGGAAATACGGACGCGGCATTGATATTCCCCAATATCCGGTTTCGAAATTGACATTCGCATCATGTATCCCTTTGTGAACTACTGCGGAGGAAACTTTTACGCGGCTGCTCGCGCGCTCATCGAGCTGGCGGGGCGGCGCTGCTCATAACTAAAACGCGCTAAATAAACTGGGAATATTGGGATGCATTGCGCCAGCCAGAGTGGCAATATAACGCCGACGAAGACGTGCCACCAACGAACATCGCACGTAACATCTATAAGAAACGAAGCAAAGTGCGCATGCCGCGTGGTACCTTCGCGAGGAAACGAATGGAACGTGCGAATATATTGTGCGGGCTCGTAACTTATTAGACTGCATTGTCTATTCGATAAACAAGGCGTGCACGCCAGCTTTTACGTGTGCAATTGTGAAATGCTGTTCCGTAACGAAGTAAAAGACCTCGCCGGAAATGGGAAAATTCATTTCAGAATTGCACGCTGAAATTGCAAATTGAAAAGATAATTCGGGTTAATGCGGAGCAGGCGTAAATGGCAAAAAGGGGAGCGCAAAATAAAATATTTTTCACGCGGCGATAAGCTGCCCCTAATTATTATGAAGACGTTAGATAAGCGCAGGGTGATTTCTCTTCCTGGTCGCGAGCGGCGTTCACTGGCTGCCTTCCCATGTCGCACCTAAAAAGCAGCCGAAACAACCATCCGGCAGTTTCGTTCCGTCCGTAGCCACTTAAGATAACTACGGATGATTGCGTCGCAAACGCTGATTGTGCGCCGCCGCCGTCTGCGACTGTGCTGGATGCACTATCCATGTTTTTGTCCTCCAACTGTCGTCCTCGGCATTGCTGCAGTCGTCGCGATGACAAAATGTCACAGATGCTGTCTACCGGTTGCATTACATCCACGTCTTCGACCAGCACACACGTAGCCGCTGTTCGTTACATTGAAATATCATTCGCGCCGCTTGCAATTTCATGCCTTCTTCGAGGCGCTCGCGATGCCACGATTTGCGATTTTCGCGAAAACAGATGGCATGGCCGTAATGCTCTGATCTTCGCGCCGCGGCGAATGAGCGCAGGGCGCAATGCTAGCGCGCGCCTTTTTGCATATCGACGAGCGAATTCGCTTCGTACGCCAGCCGACACGAACATCGTTTCCTCGTGTAATACGTTCCCGTCGGAGATCGCGCAACGACCTGAATCGTGTCGGGAATAAATCGGACGTGAAATAATCTCGCAAACAATATCTTCGCTTCTTACTTTTATTGTATGTGCATTCTGATGGCGCAAGCGTGCGCGTTACGGTTTATGCGGGGTCGGAACAAACGAATTTTAGCGCTCTTCGTGCAATACCCCGTTTGTCAAAATTTATGTCTTGCATGCGTATGCACAGACCGACAACACGCAAGAGGACATGCAGCAACAATGTGCCTTTATATTGAATATTTTATGTTTCTAGATTATATTAGAACATATATCATGCGTATCATGCATGAAGGTGATTATTTTGTAGAAGTCTTTGCCTTAGTGTATGAGGGAGAATTGTTTTAGGCTGAAATCACGTTATTAATCGTTACTACTCTAAACTATAAGCAACGTGTGTGTCAGGTGGAACATTGAGAGTTTGGTAACGCTTTCAGGAATCTGTTCGGATTTGAAGAAAATACGTTTTGTCCAGATTCACTCTATTGTTTTTCGGAATTTGCACGCACAGAGAGATAAACTTTTTCATATATTTTTAGAAGCAAGAGAATAGTGTTAAATCCAACTCTGATCAAATGAAGCTCCATAATATGAATTTTTCATTGGCAAATTTTTGTAAACTTTGAGAATCATGATAGATGGTGCCGCACTCATTCAGTTGAAACGAAATTGTCTGCCAAGCCAATCCAGTCCAACCTAAGATCACAACATATGGTGAATAGTCTTCGGGCCTTCGGGATTCGGCCCTTAAATTTTTAAGTGGCGCGACATACGGCATCCGTTCCTCTAGGCGCCGAATCTTAACGAACGAATCTTGACGAATAACCCCAAATTTAACGACTACCCGTGGGTCCCTGCCAACTCGAAATCGTAATTATTTTACTACCGGCAGATTTATAATCGGCATGGATACTACATGGTGTCTTGGACACATAAAAAAATACAGGGAAAAGAAGCTCGGCGTCGCCAGGAAGCTAATAAATGATTTTTAAATGGTGCCTCGGCTTGGAACACCCATATTTTTGTTGCGGACTGATTTTAACAATCGCCGGGACTATTTTAACGACCATCCCATTTAGCGCCGAAACGGCAGCTAGATTTTTGTGTCGCTAGGCCACACTGGTAAATCGACGCCACTGTGCGAAGCCGTCTTCGCGTCACCGGAGGCACACTTTACGCCTATTATTATTATTACCGCCCGAGATTGCAAAGCGGCCCAGCAAACCGGTCGATGTCGTGCCTCTCTGCAGGGTCTGCCACGTTCGTCTGACGATGCCGGGCGGCGCGTTTGGTCTGCGTCGGGTGGTCTTTGTGAAGGCGTCGGACGAGGCGTTACGGTTCCGCGTCGCTACGAAATTACCGGCCGGCATTATTAGGCATTAGAGGCATTGAATAGAATTCAATTATGCATTATTATTGCCAATGCAATAAACGCCCGACCGAAAAGGAATACCACCCCCGTCGCTGAGCGCGACTTGTTCTTCGCCTGCTCAAACTGGTCGGTACTCAACGGCATTCCAAATCCATTCACAATATCTTTTCTGACGCTCGCATGGCCCGCGCTATAAATATGGCTAATGCCAGGCCCTTTGTATATGGTTGGAGAAACGGCGAAAAGCAAATCGATTTGTTCTACCCGTTTGAATCGATAATGAACGTCACCCGGGGGCAATGCATCGGTTACTCAGAAACGTAGAAAATCAACAAAAACAAGTCACACGTTTGCGTTACAATGCCACGACGCGCGTATTGTGTCAATGATGTTTGTTGCTGCGGTGTTGATTTAAAATTTTCTCTGAACGTCGAAACGTGCCCTTCTGTAGGTGTGAAAATGCAAATTGAGAGTTTGCCGTTTACAGCTGCTACCGTAATAAACCGTTTATTATACCTGGCACATAAAACAACATTGCAAATTTTCGATTGACAAATGGGCGAAATGTAAAATTTCATCAGACCGTCGCATCGTTCCTTATAAAATAAAATGCGGTTCATTGAGCACCGAGTTTGATGGCTTGCGACCTTTATGTTTATCGACAACTTCTGTTGTAAACTCTTCGTACCGTGAATATCAATCAAGAAAGAAGTCTTCAAGTTGAAATTCTACGCATTTTCGCACTTTTCGCACCGAAAACATTGTTCCGAGAACAATGTAATCAGAAATATTATCATTTTGTCTAATAAAGTGACAAGGTTTGAGATGCCTCATTTATGTTAATGAAACAATCTTCGCCTTAAATTGTCCATTACGTAACCAACACTCTTAAGAAACACATTAATACTTCCTACCTTTCGGGATGGCAGTGCGCACCCATTTCATCGCGCGCATGTAGAATCCATTAGCGCGTAAAATATGGTCCATATAAACTTATCTTAATTATTAAGTTAACGTTTTAAACGACGCGACGCCAGCATCGAGTCTAGAACCAGGCGACCACGTCACCTCGAGACCCTTTTCTCTTTATTATTGTTTTCGTCCTCACGGTACGGGAAAATACGAAGAACGCCAAACTACAGCATAGCCGCGAAACCAACGGAGCACGACCAAAACAACGTTAGTTACTTTTAACTTAATCAGAAGTTATGGTTTCTAGTTGCCGGCGCTAATAATGAAAGGACCTATTATCCCGCGGGACCTTATGACCGCGGCCGCGCGTTCGTGCACCCCTTTTCGGCTCGTCATCTCACATCCTCTAACCGAGTGTGTTTCGCGCATTTCGGGTCTCTCAGATCTCGCGAGATTTCGTTCGAACACAATGGGGCTAATGCCAGTTAATCTGGCGGGCGGCGCTCTCGACCCCCGAGTGATTAAACGCACCGCCGTGCAAACGCAAAAGGAACATACGCTTAGCAGTTAGTGGGGCCTAACCGTTAAAAACATTAACATTTTAACCCCTTAATGAGAGAGTCGGCGGCAAGTAGGCATTGGTTGGGTGGGCGAGGAGCGGGGGCGGCAAGCTCGCAGGACTACTCGCCAAGCCGCTCCGCGCGCGTATGCTTATGATTACGGCGCGGCACAAAGGCGTAAGGGGGACTGCATGACGTTTAGCTGGAGGGATGATTAAAGTTTCGGGTAAAAATTTCTTCGCGTCGAAGTTCCGCTCGGATCATTAATCTTAATGTTGGATTTATTATCGTCGATTATTCAAATATACTCGTTGGCGTTCCTCAAAGGCCGATGCAATAACTTTGCCCCCAACGGGGTGAAAGCATCGATGGGCATACTTCGACCCTTAAAGAATTCAGATTCGATTAAAAAACGATACATAAATGATTGACAGATAGATAATATATTTGTTGTAAACGTATGCAAACGTGACAAGCGTCGAAATTGAATTTCCTCCAAGAATGAAGTTGGTTCGAGGATGGTACGCGTACAAATTTTCGGAATTCGTTTATTTGGCCGGCGGAAAAACATCGCGGAGATAATTTTTCTTCCTCGAAGAGACAAATACGTTTCTATTATTCATTTCGGCGTTTGACGGCACGAAGCGGACTGCTTCTTAGCGTGGCGCACGTCGGCGTAGAAAGTGAAATTGGTCGAAGCGCGTAGGGCTTAGCACGCAACGGCACCGCGGGCATCAATCAAACGCAACGAATAATATAAGCTTTTCCGCTTGTCAAACCGCGGGCCCTCCGCACGCGGAAGGAAAAAGTGTTCGCCCCGCGCAAGGGCGGAAGAAGTATTCCGTAACTTGCGAAAACAATTTACTCCGTGCAGGAATGAAGGCGCACGAAGACGAAGCGACGAGCGAGAATGCACTCGCGATGCGACGATGGCATTCGCCCCGTTAGCTTAGACAGTAGTAATATTGCATTTCGCGGTGATGTATTAAGCTCTCTCCCACACTTTCGCGCCGTTCGCGATGACGGCGTATTGCACGTAAACGCGCCGCACCGTTCCTCCGGCCGACCAGACGAAAGTGTGTTTTATTCAGGCGAAGAAAAAAGGACGAACGAAAGGGCTGGAGGTCTGCTGCGGCGCGCGAGTGTGAGCGCGTGCGTCGTTCAAAGCTCGCCTGACACTTTGATGGACGTTGAGTGATCGCGTATTTACGCGTCCCGGCTTCCAGTCCGATGTTCGCGATGCGCACCCCGAAACTCCATAATCCCGTCAAGCGCCGTCGACTTTTGCCACCCGCCGACGCCGCCGCCGCCGCCGACACTCGGATACAATCTAAATACACCCTTCGCATTAAATTAACTCAAAAGTCATTTTGCGAATGGTTCAAAAGAGTTGCGAACATCCAAGGCCACACACGTCAAGTGCCGACGTGACGCGAAATGAATTTGGAAAAAAGTTGCGAGCAGCGTCCTTTGATATCCCATTTAAATAAAGCGCGCGCAGTTGGGAACTTCCTAGTCGGAGTTTGAGTTCGAACGGGGAGTGACCGTTTTATATTGTCATGTTTCATTTGAACTTCGCGAACTTTTTATCGAGCAAACAACCCGCAGGACGATGGCCATGTATTTCAATCTGTTCCTCTTGTTTCAAAGCCGCGCTTCGCCGTAATGCGTGCGGCTTAGGCACATGATCAGCTGGTATGCGGGCGGTGTGTAGCGGAGGCCCAAATAATTAATTTCGCTAAAATATATTTATTTTGCGGCATTAACTGCACCCTCCGTTTAAACAAATGCGAGCAACAGTCCCTGGCACAGCGCAAGTGTGCCGCGCTTAAAAAAGTAATAAAGCTTTGCTCATTTCCCCATTAACCATCTGGTGCGCTCGCCGCCGCCCAAGCTCTCCTCATCTCCTGTAACCACTATCTCCCGAAGTTGATCCTGCCGGGTTCCCCGGCGTCGGTTTTTTTGATGTGCCGCTCCTCCCTACGGTGGTTTGACGTATACAAGTGCTTACATTGTACACCGACTACACGAACGCTTACATTTATTTGATCAGTTGCAATACGCAAAAAAGCCCTTTTAATAAATTACTTGCTCATAAATTATGCACACCGCGGCGAATTTGAATGCAGGATGCACCCTCCGGTCGGATTGATGCTTGATCAAGGCAAATAGATTCGCAGCTCGCAGGCTTCCCGTGAATCCCGCCGCTTGTACTTTTGCTTATGCGCTTAGTTATATAAATGGTAGGTGCCCTTCGCGCGTTTAGTCGAGTTGCACCAGTGTAAGGCGAGCGCAATATATCGAATTGATCGGTGGATTATTTTGTCGAAATCTAGGGTGAACCGAAAGCCCAACGCTATCGACGGACGAGAAGCTGAACTTTTGCTCAATAGGCCATCGCGCGCCCGAGCGGTAGCTTCTATTGTGTTTTAAAAGCTTTTCCAGTTGTGCCATTCGGGGGACGAATTGTGATTGCATGCAAGTCGGCAATGCACGATGCACCGCCGGGACAAAGTTTGATGGAGGCGATTTGTGTCGCCAGGGTGCCCGAATAAATGTACCGGAAAATCAAAAGTTGCAATTATATTAATGGATTAAAAAGTTGGCATGCGCCAGACGTCAAGTGGATTTTTAATGAATTCGAGAAGCAACATATGATGCTCAGGTTATAGAACCTTGGCGGATATAAATGTAGCAAAATATATAATTGAAAAATGCAGATGCGCATACGTTACACCATCATCAAATGCAATCCCATCACGCCTCCACAATGCGATATTAAGCTGGCTTTCAATTCAAATGTGAAATGATTTTTCATTCGTTATCATTAATCTAAATTTCATATCTTCCCAGGCTCCCATTCTACGATCGCAAAACCCATGTATACCTTCTTCTTTATTATTATTGCTCTCCTCGTGGCTGAAACGTCCCATTATTGAAATACATTAAGAAAGCCTAAATAATTCGCCGTCCCCGAGGTTTGAATAGAAAATTATGTCAACAAAATGTCCCCATTACGTAGACACACAACGCCGTACAAAGCCCCGGCCTCAAATGATACACGACTAAATGAATAAACGTGTAACGGTGTAACAATCCTGTAATGGAATATGTAGATCCATTATAATGCGGGAGGGGTGATTTATCTACCTAATATCTATAGGTATCCTCGGTTCGGTATCTCTTTCGAAGCAATTTTCTAGTCGTAAAGTCGCGCATGATTATGATGGATAGTCTCACACGCCGAATGAAAGATAAGTCGAATGCGATAGCGCACGGCAGCCACGACGATGCGCCCGAACGTCATCAGGCGCACATGTGCTTCGGAATTTTATGCATTTGTCGCGTGGAAATGGCAAACGCGCGCGGACGTATCTGTTATCTTTACAATGCTCCCCGAGATTTATTTTTGCGAAAAGTCACAATGTCGGCCATTCTAACGATCTGCGGTTTGCGAAAAACGCGATTGCCGTGGCAACGGCGCGGAGCGAAATGATTCATTGCGTCTTCGAATATGCGCCGGTACTGCGTAATACAAGTACTACACGTGTTATATTATGGCGTACGTGCAGCACCAAACCGTGGCGGAGATAGAACAATCTTGGTTAGCCGGTTGGACCGTCATAATGAGAAGCCGTCTGCACGCAGAGATGGCAGCTAGAACAACGCGCGCGGGGCACCCACACGCCGTCGCGTTAAACACGATACTTGCATTAATTAATCTGATAATGGCGAAATGGCATGGGTGCCGTGCAATGTGCCGGCGAGCGACGCGGCGGCGGCGGCGCGCACTGAAACGTGGCGCACGAACGACCTGTGCCACGGCGTGTGAGTAGGGTAGTCCCCGATTCCGCTGTCATGAGACATCTTCAATCACGGTGCCATAATTAATAGCTGCCATATTGCAGCCAGCGTAGGCTCGTTCCCGACCATCTGCCACTGATATAAAGGCCATTTAAAATTCATAACGCTTCCTTATTACGGCCGGCGTCTATGCGCGATGCCGCCGATATCGTGAGGACGAGTCGCCGCTGCTGACAACGTGAGATGAGCATGCAAACAAACAATGGCCCTGCTTGCTGATGCACCAACGCATTTAAGTTTTCCACCGTCGCCTGCTACCCCTGCAAACCAACGACGGTGCAGGAGGAGCAGGAGCAGAAGGGAGGCCTCATTTTGCCATTACCTTGCAAAACTATTGTCTAAACAGACCATGACGGGGAGTTTGCTTTCGTGGGGTTGGCGAAAATGGGCTCCGGGCATAAAAGCAAAAATCACAATGAAAAGGTTATTTGATATTCAAAGTCGTAATTAATAAAAATGATTAAATGTGCTCGGCGTTGTGTGTAACTGGCGTTGCGGCACGGCGCGGTGCGGGCTGGCGTGGTAAATTTATAATTTTCATAAGAATGATTGCAGTGATAGCCCTGGCGCGATATAGAGGGTCATTATCAGTTGATGGTTATCTGTACAATTTGTTTCGGGCACGCCAACTCAAGACCCCATCCACTTGGTGTTTCGTGTCATTCTCATACTCGGGAAGTCCACGCCAGAAGGCAAAATCTTGTCACCCTCAGTAGGACTTGCAGCCTAATAGACAATCGCTGTAAAACCGTAGTAAACAATTCCGTGATGTACGCCGTAGATATTCAATTAACTCTAACAAAAGAAGCATTCCTGCTGGTGCAGCAAGGATCTGCTCTTTGCCGCCGTTGCCGTTTTGCACATCGCGTTTGCTGCAAATGGCGTTCGCGTTGTGCTCCGCGCCGAACAATTGCAACGCTCGTTGCGCCCACACAATGCGCCTTTGAGTCGCTTCTCCAGTTTCCAGCGAGCATGAAAAAGAATTTCAGCAAATTGCGCAGCCTAATTTCCGTCATTCGTCTTCGACCACCCGCACAACAGGCGCATCCATTAACGCATCGTGGAACAAAAATTTGACAGAACAAAAAATTAAATTTTATTTTAAATAAAATCTCGTTTGTCAAAACGCCTGCTGAAAATTAAAACAAAAATCCCACCATTAGATATTTAATTCGTATTAATTGCTCGCGTCGCAGCATTGTGCTCTTTGGGTAATTAAAAGGCATCCCCCTAAATACAAAGTACACTTCTGGCCAGCGGCGGAGGTGGAAAGTATACGTTCGCGAAAATATGAAAATAAATTGCGGTCGCTAGGCGGTAATAATTTCCAGGACGAAAAAGCGGAATGGATTTCTCCCCGAACGGCCGACGCTCCGGCTCTATGAGCACGACGCGCCGGCTTCACGCTCGGCTGCATTCATCCCCGCAAAACCATCCAACTAACCGCCGCCGAACTTGCAGCCACCGGGATTCATTAATTTTAATTACCCCAGCGATATACACACAGTGAAAACGTCGCGCGAAATTTATATATATGCATAATGCTTAATAGTCGGTCTATATATTAATATAAATAATCCACATTACGGAACAGTTTGTCAAGCACATGGCGGCGTTCGTTGGCGTCGCGCGGAACAGGTCGACCGGCGTAATTAAATTAACGCCGACGCCGTCGTCGCATCGGGCGTCGCCAGCGCCGGCTGATAGCGACATGTATGTCGCGCCAGCGTGAGTTGGATTTTTGCAGCTGACAAATCTCCGGTGTTTAGAGCCGGTAATTAATTAATTAAAAGAAGCTATATGACGCTCGCGCTTTAGGGCGCAGAGGTGTGTAACAGTTGGGGATAAATAATTATCGCGTCGCTTTGTTTATTAAAGTCGCGCACCCCTTTCGGCCGGATGCCGTAAATAACTACAGATATACAAATCATCTATCCGTTGGAAAACACGCATGTAAATGACACAATGATAGGTAATAAATTTGACTTTTTGCGCTAAACGCCGAATCAAGTGTTTTTCATCCGAACGGGTGAATGTGACGCTCGCCCATGGCGCGAAGTGCGAACACGATAATCCGAAAGCTGCGCGCCGAGAGCACGAGATGAATTTATTGGTAGCAGGTGATAGATTGCGATTGTGTCGACTGGTTGTACCCTATGTTAGCGAAGTCGGCGCGCGAGTGACTGGCGTGCGGCTGATAGACGCTGACTGATCGGCTCATTCTTGCTCGAACATATTTGACCGAAAATAAACCATAAATCTTTAATCCGTTTGCAGGCGCGCCGCACATCCGCGTCGAAGGGGAGGACGGCGCAAACGCGTAACGAGTGATCATAGTGGGTTTTCGTGTATTTTTCCCCGAAAATAAATTACGCACGGAGACGGTAGCCCGCCGCCGGCATCCAGCTCCGGGGTGGCATGTGCCCGGGCGTGGAGAAAAAGTTAATGTCGCGGATGGCATTCGACGGCGGCGCGACGGTGTATTATTTTTTTTCTTCGTGGATGCGAGCCCGTCAACGTGAGTCCCTTCGACGTAAACCACTTAAAACTTTTCTCGTGCATGAAACCGCCGAATTAGTCAATGCACTTTTGCTGCGGAATCGAATTTTTACCAAATGGAGCAAAAAAGCGACAAGACTCAGTGCCGTACTTCTACTTTCCACGAAGGTTTCCCCTAAAAAAAATGTGCGGAACTTTTTGTAAATTTTCTAAATACAGATCTGTTTTAATTTAACTTCGACGTGAGCAACCTGCTTGCGAAAACTTTACTCTTACCGTTTGGTTATTTAGTGTCAGGCGTTCACTTTAATTCAATCGCAAGTTTTTCTAAACTTTTCAATACGCCTGCTAAACCGCGCGCCGGCTGAACAAAGAACGCGAAATTTATTCCGCACGGCAAGCTTCGCGCCGCAGCTTATTTTCTAATTTCTTAGGGACGGCGCGACAGAAAACATTAATAAATAATTCGAACGAGAATTCTAAAGACGTGAATTCCTCCGCTAAATTTAATTTAATTACAACTTCGATGTGGATGCGAACGCGCAGAGATTCAGACAGTCAGCACATCGGAGAGGTCTTTGAATAGCAATTCGCATTTTGCCTTGACGTCCAAAGTCCTGCAGTCGATAAAATTAAAAATTAATATTCTCTTGCTCTTAGTGCAACTAATTTCCACCGAGGGAGCTAAAAGTAATCTCGGGCGCGGCAGTGTAACCGCAACGAACCACCACAGCCACATCAGACTTCTCAGAGATCCTAGAGAACGAAGAACTAATTCCATTGAAACGTAGAACACGGAGGCAACGGCGAATATTGAATGGGGAATTTAAAAGCATGTATAATATATTTCCAGCTTAAAATTCCAAGTTCCCAAAGTGCAGAAACTGCTGCCTGTCGCCGCGTCCGCGTCCGTCGGTTCGCGAATCGTTCTTTCTGGAAAAGCCGCCGTCCGTTGTTAGTGCATTAAATTCACGAGCGCGCGGGCAAGTCCACACAAGACCGC
>JARRAA010004368.1:0-19767 GCA_030557295.1 Ecitodaemon sp. MM-2014
TAATTGGCGATTTTCGTTAATTGCTTCGCACGAGCGGTGGCAGACTGCGCGAAAGAAAATATGATATAAGTAGAGTCACCTAGCGACAAGTGTTGTCAGTATCTCGGCCGGCTTGTTCCTGGCAAGTCGTCCGTCCTGGTGAAAGTGAACACGAACGAGCTGCGCGTCGTCGACAGGCACGCCAATCAGGGGGGACAGAGAAGGAAAGGAGCTCAGCGAGCAGCGCATGCGCTCTAGCTAAAACCGCGCCGATATAAATATAAAGTACCGCCGGCCGCCACTTCTTGGCTAGTGCTTGAGGTCTCAGCATGGCTAACAAAACTCTTTGGCTGTGCTGCTTGTTGTTGGTTGGGCTCGGTGAGTTTTTGAACTTTATTATTATCACGACATAACAATTTAATAAACAGAACTCATTTTAACTTCAAACCTGTAATGATTCAATTTTAATAATTGTTTTGCCGCACTGATCTTTCAATATTTTACAAGAACCGCAATGGTACAATGAGTTGTGTTTCATTTTCTTTGTGGAAATGTCAAAACGTCCGGTTTCATAACGCGCAACGCAATTATCCAACGAAATTTTCAAACGCGAGACGTGGTGAAACAATGCTGCGCGTTGCGCATTTCCTCATTAACTTTGCGTTTTGCGTTTTTGTCATCGAAGGAGTGTTAGGATCCCAGAAGCTGGGTAGCTCAAGGCGTCCGCGTCGACTTTGCAATGCGAATATCTCGCGACTTCATCTCTCGCCGCTCGCGCTGCACCTCCTGGTCGCTCGAGCGAGTAAAAGTCACATGCGCGCGCGCGCACACACGAATCTTGTCTTCGGAACGAGTTTCGGTTTTAACTTTCCTTTTCGTCCCCGCGGCGTTCCTTTTACACTTTTACAAGGTTAAACGTTTATGCGCGACGCGTCCGAATTCGACGCGCGAGTAAAAGTTGTTTCTGCCCATCCTCGAGATGGTCGGAGTCAAAGACACTTGGGACTCGTTTGGCTCGACGGCTCATTTCGTTGTTTTTCGTTCTTTTAGCGTTGGCCCAAGATGACGACACCGTGGAGAACGATCCCACCGCGGAGGAACTGTGCGAGAACCGCCCCGCCGACGAGTACTTCCGTTTGAGCACGGAAGGCGACTGCCGCGATGTCGTAAGGTAACATGGCGGCCATTTTCTCAACGATTGTTTACCGAACGCTCTCGCCTCGTCCGAGTGTCGGGCGATTCACTTGATTCAGTATCGATTTTGCTTTGATTTAGGTGCGATAAAAATACTGAAGGTCTTGGTTCGACGCGTTTGGCTTCGGTGCGGTGTCCGGCTGGCTTGGCATTCGACATTGACCGCCAAACGTGCGACTGGAAAACGAACGTTAAAAATTGCGATCGCGTAGAAAGTAAGTTCCCAGAAGAAATAGTGCCTGATATCTGAGTGCAATTTCTCTCAACGAATTTCTCTTGTTCTCTTCGATAAATAACGATACAGTTACCGAAACATAAAAGAAAATGGCGCCGCACAAGATGGCGGCGTGTTGTACGCAACGATTGCTCAGATATCCGCAGTATTTCTTGGTCATCGTAGCACGATGTTAATGTGTTTTTGTTCGAATTGTCCCATCTCAGGTGTACCAAATCCGGTCTAAAACAAATCACTTGCCCGAGTGGATTGGCTTTTGACATCGATAAACAGACTTGTGACTGGAAGGGTAAAGTCACGAATTGTGACAAACTCGAGAGTAAGTCGTTATGAAAAAAAACGAACTCAATTGGCATTTTGAACGGCGAGACGGGGTGACGGCACAAAATTTCATGGGTTTCGGTCGACATTATGCAAAGCGCAGCAGGCTGTACGGTGTACACAAAATGGCGGCGGCTCGCCAACGAGTAGAAAGTAGATTTCTTCACCAAAAAACACGGGTGCTTTTTAACCGCACTAATCCTTCCAATTAACTGTTCTACCGTAGTCGAAAACTAGTAGTATGTGATTAAGAAATAATTAACTGGTTTTTGGGAGTTGTTAATACGTCGCTAACCATGTAAAAATATTCATGCACTACCACACGCTCACACACACGACATTAGCAAATGGTCACAGTAAACATTTCTCTCTGTTTCTTCTAAATTTATGTTTCTATCCATAATCTTTTGACATTTGCTCAATTATACTTTTCTTAGTTTGCATTTTACTCTGCGCGTTCAGTTTCTTGCCTTCTTAAATGTGTTCTTTTGTAGTTTTTGTCTTTCTGTAATTTGTGACTAAAACTTCTGTTCTTCTTCCGTTTCCGAAAAGTAAACTACTTTCTATTGCATAAACGAAGCAACGATTAAACGCGCGTCAAGAAATCGAATATAGAACACTTGTAAATAGTCAACAAAAGCAATCCACACAAGCATCAGTCAACTTGGTCACCTCTTTTGGTACTCTTAGCAACCTTCGCGTTCTAATCGCTGATTTTTATAACTAGAACCACGCAAAGTCCTTCCGATCTTCAAGACCGACGAGCCGGTGTGCCCAGATGGCAAACTCTCCTGCGGCAACGGCGAATGTATCGATAAAGATCTCTTCTGTAACGGCAAGCCCGATTGCAAGGATGAATCCGACGAAAACTCTTGCAGTACGTAGTTTATAACAGATTAACGTGGTGCAGCAATAGTAATGATTTTGTTCCCTTCCAGCCGTTGAAACTGACCCTAACAGGGCTCCGGACTGCGACCAAACTCAGTGCGTCTTGCCTGACTGCTTCTGCTCCGCTGATGGCACCCGCATCCCTGGCCAACTTGAACCCGCCAATGTCCCACAGATGATCACGCTCTCCTTCAACGGCGCCGTCAATGTTGACAACATCGACTTGTACGAGGAGATCTTCAACGGCCAACGCGCCAACCCCAACGGTTGCCAGATCCGCGGCACCTTCTTCGTCTCGCACAAATACACCAACTACTCCGCCGTCCAGGACTTGCACCGTCGCGGTCACGAAATCGCCGTCTTCTCCCTCACCCACAAGGACGATCCCAACTACTGGACCCAGGGCACCTACGATGACTGGCTCGCCGAGATGGCCGGTGCTCGTCTGATCGTCGAACGCTTCGCCAACATCTCCGACGGTTCCATCATCGGCGTCCGCGCTCCGTACCTCCGCGTCGGCGGCAACAAGCAATTCGAGATGATGAGCGACCAATTCTTCGTCTACGACGCTTCCATCACCGCCTCCCTCGGCCGCGTGCCAATCTGGCCGTACACCCTCTACTTCCGCATGCCGCACAAGTGCAACGGCAACGCCCACAACTGCCCGTCCAGAAGCCATCCGGTCTGGGAGATGGTCATGAACGAACTCGATCGTCGTGACGACCCAACCTTCGACGAATCTCTGCCCGGTTGCCACATGGTCGACTCCTGCTCCAACATCCAGACCGGCGAGCAATTCGGCCGTCTCCTCCGCCACAACTTCAACCGCCACTTCAACAGCAACCGCGCTCCGCTCGGTCTCAACTTCCACGCTTCCTGGCTGAAGAGCAAGAAGGAGTTCCGCGAGGAATTGATCAAGTTCATTGAGGAAATGTTGGGCCGCAACGACGTCTACTTCGTCACCAACTTGCAGGTCATCCAGTGGATGCAGAACCCGACCGAATTGAACGGCCTCCGCGATTTCCAAGAGTGGAAGGAGAAATGCGACGTCAAGGGACAACCCTACTGCTCTCTTCCGAACGCTTGCGCCCTGAACACCAGAGAACTGCCGGGAGAGACCCTTCGTCTCTTCACTTGCATGGAGTGCCCCAACAACTACCCATGGATTTTGGATCCGACCGGCGACGGATTCTCAGTCAAGAAATAATTTATTAGCGAGAACAAAGAATTTATCATGAACGACGAAAAATAATAAGAAAAGAAAACGCAGCCTCATCGTGGTGATTTTACGAAAAGACTTTTGTACATATAGGCAAGTTAATTAAGTATTTTATATATGTCCTAATCACTTTTTGTAATCCTGTTTTATGTTACTTTTCGCAAGAAGATGCCAAATTGAGCATATCGATCAATGTATTCTCTACTCGCGAGAATTCTTTCTAAAATGTTGTCAAATGTATTTGTTTAAATAAAAAACAGTTTAACTAAAACCTTGTGCCATTTTCATGTTCGAAACACAGTAAGGACCAATCTATGGAAAAGATTCTTTGCTGTAATGGCAAATCCGATTGCAGTCCTTGCAAAATTCTAGCAATTATGAAAATCTTCTGGCTGGCAGACTTTTGCCTTGTACACATGGTCATTAATTATCAGATCAGTAATGAAATAAATTAGTTTCATACATTGTTTACAGCAGACATATTTAATTTCTTATCATTCACAAGAGCAGCCAGTTGAAGCGTCTAAAACGGCACTGTGTATCCCATATTCGTACAAGTGCTATAATTATCATACAATTAATACTTTTCTTTCGTTGTGTTCATTTATGTATTTGCATTTAATGATTACTAACTATCGCTAGTGCTAGTTGTTATTCTTCGATTACAATTTGTTCTTTACACGCTACGTTGATTATCTTACAATAAACTCTCTTTGGTTCACAATCTGATGTTTATCGACTATCTCGACCTATCCTCCTCGTTCATTATAAACACGAATGTAGCCTCTTTAAATCGCTTAATCTAACGCATCTCCCACCGATTCGCCAGCAGTATTTACAACCCTTCCAATCAAAACGACACGATTACCTCGTGACATTACTTTGTTAGAATATAATAACATAGAGATGTTTATTTAAAGATAGATCGCTTAGGATGTCTGTAATTTGATGTGATCCTATACCTTGTAAATAAATTATATCGACATAAGTCATTGTACATTAAGATAAATTAGTAGAAAATAATTACTAAGAATAATTAGATTTCCTTCGACCGTAAAATCGCTTGTGTGATAACACAATCGCCGTCTACGTTCGTCTACAAGACAATATCACATGAACCGCATGTACTCCGATGATAAAAGTTGTGTACAATTCTCATTCCATTCGTAATCATTAATTTGAATAAATATTAATCAGTTTCAGCATTGTTAACTCGGAGATCATAAAATCCTCTGAGCGAACAGTAAAACGAATTACTTGTAATTTTATATTTCTGGATTTAAAATGCAAGAAACGCAGCACTTGCAGCACTTAAAATTTCAACGGAATATTCTCGATTGTACTTCTAGAAAACACTTAAAGCTTGAAGCATTTTACGAGTACGTTCGCATTGTGGCAATAACATATTTGTACAGTTCCTTCGAATGACTCAACTCTTCCCAAAACATAATCAGCCACTCTACAACCACTAGACTCTCCTTCTAGTGCGCTCGTTCGGACATGAGTATGGTCGTGAACATAAATTACACCATTATCAATTGTATAATCACAAATAAATTGCTTTTGTTCAGTCGTATCAGTCGTTGTCTCATCTCGAAGGCAACGGTTAAGTTCTTGCGCTGAATCGATTACCATTGCGCCGCAACGTCTGAGCCGCTAAGTAGCTGGTTGCGTTTTCTGCGATCGCGCCACGATGGTCGCGACTGTCTGCGCCGCCACGCTCTGAAATCATCATGATCACAATTACTCATGCGGGAACGATCGACAAAACCCAACACCAAACACCACAACAAGAAAACGTCGCGTCAATATTTACAATGCTACTGTATATAACAAGATGAAACATGATCCTACGCAATACTCACTTTGGTATCTTAATTAGTCTACTGTGGCGATCATTATAGGACCTGTGAGTGGACAATGGCAGAGTTCTCGCCGCTAATTTACACAACACAAAAATACAATGAGTTAGTATATCCACAATGTAATGCACGCGGAGCGGGTGTTAATTGCACGCAATGAAAAGTTAGCTATGAAACGACGAAACAAGCAAATACTATTCTAGGAAGAACAAAGAAACTAAATTACATAATACACAAAATAATAATAGTCGTACTTGAAATATGAAGTAAGCACGCAAGAATTGTACGACAAAGAGACGTGGTTTTGTGTACTAACCATTGAAATCTTCGACTTTGCGTCGTCGTTGAGGCTGAGGCAAAAACGGAGCATTGTATCGATGCGGATTGTTTTGCGAAAACGATCCAACCGTGCACGATCGTCCTCTGCACGCCATCAGCTCCATGAGTTGATTGTGCAGATAGTTTTTCTCGTCGATGGACAACGATGGGTAGCGATTTGTCAATTCGAACGGATCTACAATTCAATTGTTCAACAAGTGTTCAAGTTTTCTCTCGATTTAAAATAGAGCAAAACGTACCAATTCTTAAGTTGTAATAAGTTTTGAAGCCGGTGACATATTCGCAGTAAAGTAAATTGTGAGTGGCGTTGATTGTCCGTACGCAATTGTACGTATTGTTGTTGGCGTTCATGCAGAAGCAGAACGGTCCGGACGTCCACAGCGGAGCGGTGCGCCAGTGGTCGTTATCATGCCGGAAGCAATGGATCTTCTCGGTCATGCACTCCTTCTCGAGCTGCGCCTTCTTTCGCAACTTGCGCGCCTTCTTCTTGAGCCGTTCCTCTTTCTGGCGGCGACGAGCCTCACGTGCCACTTCTTTGTCGTCCTTTTCCACCTCGTATTGGTCTTCCGGCGCGCACAGGCAGTAGTCGTCTGTTTCCGGTTGGCTAGTGGTTGTTGGTTGCGTTGTAGTCGTTGTGGTCGTTGTTGTTGTGCTCGAGGACGAAACCTCCGAGGTAGAATATTGACTTTCGGTAGTTGTGTTGCTTACATTAAGGCTGTCGATATCACTCGAAGGCGTTGCTTCGGGCGCTGGCGACGATGACGAATTAAAATATTCATCGTCGAACGTCGAAGAAGCTGCAGCGTTCGTTGTGCTAGCAACGGTGGTAGTCGAATAAGGAGTGAGATACGGTTTTGGCAAATGGTGCCCGTGTCTGTTATGATGATGCGGGATGGTAGGACTTGTCTCGCCGCTGGTGTTCGCGAAAACGTTATGATGCTTGCGCTTTTTGTGATGCATCGGCATTGCGTCGTCCTGGTCCGGATGCTTCTTGCGCTTTTTGTGGCGATTCCTCGGCAACTCGAAAATGTCCAACTTCTCGGTGGAAAATTCGGGAATTTTCACAAAACGAGAATCATAATGTCCCGCCTGCAAGTTATTGTTTACGGTGACTAGGTCGGCGTGCTCGGTCGTATTTCCGACGTCGTCCGTTTCCGTTATCGGCTTGGTATGCTTCAGATGTCGGCGTATCTCCTTCAGATTCTCCAAGAGCTGCTTGTACTTCTGTATCTCGTTGTCGATGTGTTCGCGCGACTTGCGCCACGACTTGCGATCGTGAAAGACCACCGTCGAGCAGTTCATGTGACCGTCCGACATTCGCTCACATCCCGGCACCGTTTCGGAGATCTTGTTCGTGTCCAGGTTGATTTTAATCGATTGCTCCTCGGGCAAGGAAGCGTTGACGGCCTCCAGCCCGCTGAGTTTCGTCTGGATGTTCTCCATTACGTTTTCCACGTGACTGAGCGTGTCTCGTTTGTCACGGTGCGTCAGCCGTTGAATCTTGTGCTCGTCGAGCATGCCAAATAAGATTTGCTCCAGCTCGCCCGCGCCCACGTCGCGCTTATTCCGCATTCGCAGCGCTCCGTTTCGCTTTCCCGGCGTGCCAAAACTCTGAAAGTTAGAAAAACGAGTCGTTCGCAACCATAAACCATCTCGCACAATTCGATTGGACAACAAACTCACCGGCATTGTTCTGTAGACGATTCCGCCTTTGGTCAGGCACGCGCATTTTTTCTGCTGCGGGCCATTCTGCGATTTACATTTGTGCTTGCGCCATCGTCCGTGCTCCTCCTGGCAATACCATTTCTGCGCGCTCTTGCACGGCAGCTGCCAATTCTGCTTGATGCATTCGAGCTGCAGTCGTTGCGACTTGCTGGAATAGCCGCCGACGGGGAGCAGTTGATTGTCGAATTGCTGCGCCTCCTCCTGCTCGCCCTCGTCCTCATTTGCATCGGCGCCGTCGTCGTCGTCCTCGTTGTCCGACTCCGCTTCGCTCTCGCCCGACGCGCGATCCGCGTCGGGATCGTAAATATCTTTGGGCGTCGTCGCAGCGATCGTCGTGCTGGCGGCGAACGAATGGCCGCCCGGAGTTTCCGTTGTAAAGAGCTCGGCGCTGCGCGGCGCGCTCGTGGAAGCATTCATCATATTCGCCGCGTGCGAATATTTGCGCGCCGCGTCGTGGACCTCGCGTCGGCCGGAGCTCTCGATGAGGAACGTGTCGGGCCATTTGAAGCGCTTGGGCTTCTTGTTCAGGAAGAGCGGGAGCACGGACCGCCCGTCCATGTGCAACGGCTGTTCCACTCCGGCGATGTCCAAAAACGTCGGCGCGAGATCTATGTTCAGCACAATGTCGTCCACCACGGAGCCAGCCTCCACGCCGGGACCGCGCACCAGGAACGGTACGCGCACGTCGAATTCAAAAGGAAAACTTTTACCCTGCAAAAAGTCGCATTCATTGCAAAACAGAAGCGCGACGCGGCATTCCGATGTCCCCCACATTCCGCAAAGTTTCGCTCAATTTATTTGCGAACAAAAGCAAAAATTTTTTACGCAAAGAAATTGAACGATACACCGAACATCTGTGGCGATTCCCTTACTTTAATCAAGCCGAATTGTCCTAGATGATACCCGTGATCGGAGGTGTAAACAATGTACGTATTGTGCAATTCCCCGAGGTCGTCAAGCTCCCTGACGACGCGTTGAACGGCGGCGTCGACGGATTGCAGCGTTTGCAGCCGCTTGGTCATTAGTAAATCGGTAAACTCTCTGTGTATGGGCTTCATCTTGTTCGTCACCTGAAGTATCCATTGTTTGTCCGGATTCGGCGCAAAGTCGTACGACGGCGTGCTGAAACAGAAAACACATCGCCGCCATTAGCGACATTCGACGACGCCGCCGACACAAATCATCTGAGTCCGAACACAATCGCTGATTGTCGCGAATCGATCGGAATGCAGCGTTTTACGACGCGACACTTAACATAATTTAGACGAGTGCGCCACGAAGGAACGAACCCGAATCGATTTATGCGTTTCGTCCCGACCCGTTCGGGTTAAGCGAATTTCGCTTAATTTCGCGCCCTCCCTGCCAAATTTGTATTTCATTAGAGACTTAACTCGCAATCGCCACGAGGCGCGGCGCGAGTAAAGTACGACACGCGAGGACGCGTTCGACGCGGATGCGAAAAGTTTGCGGGGGCGAAAAAGCCAAAGTTTATATAATGTCTCCGACGAAAAACATTCGCCAGCGACGCGCGGCTTTTTGCGGGCGGGCGCAAAAATCCGCGGCGTTTTATTTTAAAAGCTTTTTCCGATAATAAAGCCGCAGCGCGCGGGAAAAATCGAAATCTGTCGTGAAAGGCTTTTCGAGGCAAATTCGGCGGTAAAGCCAAAAGTGCATTTTTGTTTAAAACTCCTAGAAAACGCTCGCCAAGCGAGACCGTCCAACGAAAATGATAATCACGCAACGAGAGGTCGTTTACCGAGCATGCATTGCCATTGGAATGGGAAAATAACTACGTCTAGACGATATTTGCTGCCACTTAAACCCCGAACGATTGCATTTTATCGCATAATGCCCGATCATCCCCGACCGTTGTCGCACGGTCAAATAAGTCCACAAATAAAAGTCACACCGTACGGAAGGAACGCTGTTGCCGCAATCTTTCAACTTACTGATGCGTGGTGACGTTGAAGAAGAGATGCGAGTATTGCGGCGCCGAATCTTCCGGCCCGTGCGGCGCCGGGAAGGACATTGTCAACATCACCGGCTTGTTCACGTTGTTCCTCTTGGACTGGCGTAAAAATGCGATCGAGTCGTTCGCAATAAGATCCGTATAATAGTCCTGCAAATGAAAATCGAGCATGTCAACCATCGAACCTGAAAATCGCGAGGAAATGCGAAAATATTTAATATCCTGAAGCGGCACGAATTTCGAGCAGCCGGCCCGAAGAAAACGGAATCAATCCGACGAGTTAAAATAGTCTGCGACTTATCATTAAATTAGATCTCCAGCGTCCCACATCGACGTCGACGCCGACGCGCGAAAGGGTCGCGCGTGGGCGACGCGCGAAAGGGTCGCGCGTGGGCGACGCGCAAAATTTTATTTCAATTAGCGCAACCCCACGATAATACGTACGATACGCAGGTACCAAGCACCGAGAGTTCCGCCGCGCGAATAGTTCCGATGTTAATTAACTTCTATTTTAAGGATTCATTAACCATTAGAGCTCAAAGAGCGCGCACAATGCATAAAACGCTATAATTGCTCAGTCGGGTCCTCTATCATCCGGGCGCGTCTAGCCTGACCGGCATCTCTCCGGCACGTAGATTTTTGCACGTCGCCGCACTAAATGGCGGTTTGGGCGGTGTGGGAAAGCGGGACGGCAGGATCGCGCTGAAAATTTCAAGCCACGACAGAGCGCCGGCTCCGGCTCTCTCGGGGTCGTTAAGTTTTTACGATCGTTCGGCCGCAATTACGCGAGTGCACATATTACCCATCTTAGCTGATAATTATATTATGTTATTAATTATGCAATGCGACGGGCCGGCTCGGAAATCGGCGGCGCCGCGCAATGTCGCGCGAAATAATAAACGATCGCGGGTTTATTGAAATTCCGTGCCGCCAAAGAGCGGCAACGTTCTTCTACGCGCTCTCCGACGAGCTGGAACTTCTTGACGCTGGACAGAAAGAGCAAAATAAATTGAAATAGTAATTGCTGAATTGCCTGCCGAGCGCAATAAGGAATTAGTCACTGCCATCCATCCACATCCACAGCTGCTTCAAATCGTTTAATATATTACGCGGAAAACTGAATGCGTAAATCAGGTGTCACTGAATTAATGGCAATCAATGTTCCCATCACGACTAACTAAGAACGAATTCGAAGATTGAACTCAATTGTATTAATCGCGGCTGCTCGCGCAGCAAGACATTAAGCAGACGAGCGAGCAATAAAGCGTTTAATTTCGAGTGCTCGGTTTACTCGAATTGTCATTTACACGAATTGATAAAACGCATTAGCTTTATTAAAACGAATGCGCATCGACATCGCGATCGCTCGAGGTTAACCGAAGATTAAGCGCGACGATTCTCGACGAAACGCACGAACTCAAAGTTTATTCACCACCCGGGGTTAGGGAATGCGATACCGATCGGAGGACAAATGATGCACAACAATTACGGCTTGACCCCGCCGACACGCAACTCTGCGCGAGATCCTCGTTCCGTCAGAGCGTCGAGGCGCGAGCTGCACGCGCTTGACGATGAAGGAAGTTTCGTGTCCGAGGACGATTAACGCCGCGACGCCTCGCAGATACCGATGGAGGACGACATCCGGCCGTCGCGGGGACATAAGTCTCCCACTTATCGGCGAGCACGACAATATGGGCGGACTAACGACCCGAAGAAATGCAAGCAAACGGTTTCCGTAATTATTTTACGGCGATACATTCGCGACGGGCAAAAATGCATTGCAGACCTCGAGGTCATCCGTCGGAGCGGCTGAGGAGTGTTGAAAAATGCGTGTCCGCTCGTGACTGACTTATCCTAAGCTATCTGCACGTTTGGTGCCCGCCGCCATCGTGTCTTAATCGCGGTCGAGATAGACGTCGGAACAAACGCAACTCCTGCGATCGCGTGAACGCAAATCATTTGTTTCGTTTTCCGGCCGAAATCGTCGACGATCATTCTCGCAGTCAATGCGTGTTTTCGGACGCTTCCGCGACGTCAAGATGGCGATTGCGAATCGCAGACGCTGCGAAATATATTCGTCCATTTATAGATGAAGATAAAGCTCGGAAAGTTCATGCCTCGGTGCGCGATGCACGCCTCGAAAACCTTTGCGCCGCGCGGCGAACGAGGCAAAAGCTAAAGGTGAGCCGCGAGAGCATAAGAAGCCGAAAGAAGTGAATACACCGTCTTAACCTCTTCGCCTAGCCTATAAATTCAATGTAATACATGTAATAATCACGCAATGGACGACGAGCGTGCACGCATATTCGCAGTCATTGCCATTTGAACGCAATCGTGCCGTCGATGATAATGACAGCAGTTAAATATAATGTTGCAGACGTCGGTTAAAATGCGTAATGTGATCATTTTCGATGAGATTGGTAAGTGAAACGAACTCGCAAACAAAATGCGATTCGAAGCTTCCAGTCTCCAGTCCATGCTCATCGTCATGCCAGATGTGTTGCCTACAGTCGCACATAAGAAACGAACTTGCCTTGGAATATTCAGCGCCGTGTTTGATCTTCTTGCCATTCATATTGATGGAGTAATTATAATATTTGGAGTTCATGATCAAGCCGCCCCATTCCCGCCAACCGGGAGGGATGTACGAGCCGTTGTATTTGTTCAGGTATTTGCCAAAAAAACCTGAAACAAAATAAAATAGCATGAAAGATCGAATGATTATATTTTCTTAATAGGTTTATAATTAATCATAAGAAGTTCAGAAACGCAGTTCCCGTTTTATGTTATTCGCCGCTGAAATGCTCTGCTGGGAATAAGTCGATCAAAATTGCTTGGCGCTTTAATGATAGTAATTTTATACTGTACTAAGTAATTGCAATACGCAATTGAAAGTCTGCACTTTAATATTTATCACGTTGTGGTTCTGATTGCGAGCCACTTCATAACATTGAAAATCTACTCACAACTAGCTTGTAATTTAATGGCGCATGAACAGTGTAGTTTCAAATTATCATACTCGTGCACACGTCGAAATAATTGCCGGTTATCGGTCCGCGTGTGTCGACAGATCGCTATGACTGAAAACCTGCTTTTGCCTATAAAGGGCATTAAACGAAGGCCGGCCGTCGTCTCCTCGGCGCCAAGGGTTGTTGGATTATTCCTAGACTGAGCCGCAAGTAAAACCGTGGCGGGAAAATGCACTTTCAGCTCAAATAATCGTCGCGATCGTTTAGGCGCAAGGTAAATTTAACTACGAGCTGTTTATATCCCGTGATTGTTTTGTCTCCAAGCTCGTGTACTCTTGGTAGGCCGGGCAATTAGGCAAATGCTCGGCGCGCCGCACGTCCGCGAGCACCATTAGGATCCAGGCGCGCGTAGGTGTCGCGCGCCGACGACGATTTCCTCCGGAGGCCCACGTTCGCTTCGTTTCGACTTTCATTAAATTACACAAACGAACGCGATCTATTAACGCGTGCCGACGCGACGTCTGGCGTTTCAGGCGGGCCACCGCGCGAGCTAATCTACATAATCGTCGTTTGAATAACGACGCGACGCGCGGCGAGCCATGGCGGCGAGGAAATTTTATTGGATCTTTATTGTTAATAATTAGACAAAAAACACACTAACAATGGGAGTTATTGCTGCGGATGTGATGGATATGGGCAGGATCCGAGCGCGGCCAACGCATTACTTCATACCTATGATATATTATGGTAAGGCGCTGTCTGTCGAGGCGCGTGAGGGCAGGAAGTGATTGCCAAGCGAGGCTCATTATCTAACAAATCGATTAATTCGTACGCTTCGAAGAAAAGCAACACGTCCACATATCAACAGTTCTTTGGCGTTTTATCTAATGGGTTGAGTAATAACTGGCGAGCGTTTTATCGTCCAGATTTTTCGTGTCGAATTTTATCGAAAAAAAAAAACGCCATACTTAATTATGAAAGAATAACAGTATTAGATTACTTCACGACTTGGCATCCTTCAACAGGCGCGTACAATTCGCAACAATCTCCGTTTTTATTCTCCGCGTCCCTCGCAATCATTTCCGACGTAATTTATTTATATTTCGTCCACGCACGAAGATTACCCGCACCGCTCCTACTCGCATTATACGTTTTTTACGGCCGAAATCAGAATAACTATCTGTTGATGTGATTTTTTCTTCCCGCCGACGTTTATTATTCTAACATTACCGAGAAGCGCGCCGGCAAGTGTCGTGTGCTTCGTGCGCAAATCGCAGATGTGCGGAACGCGCGTGATGAGTCAGGCAGGAGCAACCGCGCGAAGGCATCCGAAATGTTATTACATCGTGATTCGTGAGGATAATGGGTTAATTGCGATTGCGCCGCGAGCGCAATCCGCGCGCGGCCGCGTCGAAGAGCGGAACAAAAGCAAACAAAATCGCCCGCACTGGTCCGCTTTATGACCAAAACAAAATGATCAACTTTAATTGCTTCAGATTTTATTTGCCACCAAAAAACGCTTCGAAGCGCCCGCAGAAATTAATCAAATTTTAAAACAACGAACAATGAGAATGAGAGATTGTGTAAGAGTGAAATGTAATTTCGTGTCGGTTAAAAATCGAGTGCGCAATCTATGCAACGTCGGAAACGTTAAATGTTAATGCAAACGTGAGTTCAAAAGGACAATGCGTCGTCGTGCAAACGCATGCATCGAACAAGATAATCGCCAATGAGCATAAATCAATGTCGGGATCTCATGAGAATTTGAAATATGCGCGTTCGAATGTCACTTTCCGTTATTAAGGGAGACCCGTCCAATATGGCATACTGGCCGCCATTCCAATACGTAAAACAGATGGCGCTTCCATCAATTAACCTGAATAATCTCGATACAAAATTAAATTGATTGCGAGACATGAATCACTGTGACTGCTATCTCCCTTAAGACAGTGCGCTTCTCTAGAAGGAGTAGTTTCAGATAGCGACCGCTCAAAGAGGATGCGCGCGCGCGCGAGAGTCGCGATTATTTATGCCGATTTTCATTGCGCCATAAACGACACGTTTATAAATGTTTAATAACGTCGCGCTTTGTTGCATAACTGCGCATAAATCTGCGCTAACTATTCGTGAGAGGTTTTAAGGTGAATCGTAAAGTTTTCTCGGCGCATCGCAGGCAGCGGCGGCAACAAGAGGCCGAGAAGTTCGGAAGTAGGTGGTATGAGCGATGGTGAATTATAGCGCAATAGTGAGGTGCGTCTGGCGTACGAAGGAGGCGTAGGAAATAAATTCAGAAGATGCACCTGCTGCACTCGCTGCCTGCAACCGAAACAAAAGCACGGCAAGTTGCACGGCCCACTAGACGACTCGCAGCTCCTTTCCAGCGGCCTTTTACCTTTTTGCGCAACGTTTTGCTGCGAAATTAAGCATTAGGGGAGACCCGGTATACTTGCTAATTGGTAAAAACCCCGAATATTCGCGAACTCTAAAAAACATTCGATAACGACGATTAAACGAATATTCAATATTCAAGTTTTCAAGTTTTCCAGGTCTCCCTTACTAATACAACTTAATTTTCATCCACACGTGTAATTTAAATTTATTTTATGTTCATGCATAAGCATTCCCGCGCACTTAACATTAAAAACGTTTCAGAAATATTGCCGACCCGCACTTTCGCGGAAGCGCAGCGCAATCCAGTAAAGTGCAGGTGAAAATTCCAGCGGAAAACGGCAGCAACGTATCGCCTCTCGGAGTGCATCGTTATGGATTCGGGGATACGCATGCTGGAAAGCCTTCCTCAAGCGCGGGCGTAAAACTGGGATCGAGCACTACTACGCGCGTCCTCCTAAATAAGCCAACGATCTTCTACGACTCGACAAAAAGGCATAACAAGCATTATTCAACCGCTTTCGAGGAGCCGACCGAGCGAACCGACCGTGAAGCTCCAAGAAGCTGTCGTTTTGAGTTGATGCCAAAACAGCCAGGTGTTCTATCTCGACGCCTGAGCCTCGACTCGAGATTTGTATTGAGAGTAAGCCGACCATGTATTGCGCAAAACGTTAGCAATCTCGAAAACGAAAAACGTTTAGGCGCTCGTCCCGGTATGGCTCGAAATGCGTAATTAACGCACGATTTCGATATCCGTTAAAGGCAGCGCGGACCAAATTACGAGTCGATTAAAAACTCCGACAAACAGCCCGAGCGCTGGGCGGCGAAATCTCGAGCTGCAACTCTCGGCCGCGTTGTTGATTTTAATTATGTCGCAGGTACCGTTGACCGCATGCGACTAATGAATGAATTAAGCAATGGCGTTTTCGCCGTCTTCGAGTCGTTTGCGCCGCTCCGTTCATTCATTCGGCCGCTCATTCATCCATTTGCTCCTCCATTCAGTCCGAGTTAATAAAGCGGTAACTTAGCGCGAAGAATGATAATGATGGCGTAGGTGGGCTCGACAGTCGAGAACACGCGGGGATTACAAGCGAAAACACGCGGCTGGGAGAAGGCGGCGACGCGAAGAATTCGAGGAGCCATGTGGGATGATTCGACGCGGTTTTACGATTTGTCCGATTGTCTGAGTGTGGGCTTTTCGGTATTTTCCGTGCGTCTTGAAGCGAAACGCGTCAAACATCAAACACGCAAACCACGCGGAACGCACGCAAATAAACAAGACGTAAAACGAAGAGGAAGGAAACTCTAAGAGGAATTACACTTTGGAGAGTGCGTGAAACACTTCGTCGAGCTAATAAAAACGCTCCTCGCAAGAACCCACCCAGGTCCAGAACTAGATTGTTGCTTAATTGGAGCAAGAACTCTCCGATGTGCGTTTCTTCATCTCCCAAGCTCCTAACGAGGTTTTAATACTCACGGCTCACTTTACAGGTTGAATGGTTGTTTTTACAGACGCGCACTAACCTCAAACGCCGAGCGGCTAAAGAGATAGGTTAAGTTTGAGGTTACTCACCAGTGCGGTAGCCCGCATTGGAGAGATACGTCGCGAAGGAACGCGTCTCGTGGGTAGCCTGCCAATTGGTGCTGGAGCAGTTGTCGTTGTTGGTGAAGACCTGATGATTGTGCACGTACATCCCGGTGAGGAGGGACGATCGGGACGGGCAGCACATGGGCGTCGTGACGTAGGCGTGCCGAAACTCCGCGCCATGGTCGCGGATGCTCTTCAGCGTCTTGGGCATGAAGTTCAGGGAGCCCAGCTCGACGTCCTGGTCGTCGGTCAAAATCAGCACGATGTTCGGCTTATTCCTCAAATACTGCGGGATCTGCTGGAGCTTGGGACGATTCCTCGTCCTCTGATGGACGTTACCGGTAGCATCGTCCCAGCCATTAACGCAGAGCACGCAGCATGCCAGCGCGAAGAAAATAATTCGCTTCGGATCCATCGTTCGATGCGATGAGTGAAATATTTCAACTCCTATCAGCTTGGTCGCTTCCTCTCATCCTGCCACCTTCATATTCACAGAATCTGCAACAAAATAACATCCAGTGAAAGGGAGAAAATAGCTTCATCATCGATTCGTGACGTTTTAGGCGCGCAACCTAATAAAATCGCAATTTGTGCTGGCGGACAACAATATCATACCCAAACGCAATAAATAATAACGCGGGCGAGTATTTATAGCGAGCATTTCCATGCGAAGCCGAGCGTCGGGCGAACAATCGCCATTCCGCGGCGCAACGATTCGAAAACGATCGACACACGCCGACTTCGACTAAACGGTGCGCCGCGGCAATAAAACAATGCGCGCGCCGTATAAATTTAATAATCGCTATTTGCGGGCACGCCGCGCCGTGGGGTTGTTGGTTGGCCGTCGCAGGCGGTTGTTTTCTCGCGCGCCGCTCGCCGGCGACACGTCGGCTTTACGGCCGCGCGTCGCTTTAAATTGGATTCGCTATAAATAGCGATTGGAATAAAAATAGAAATAAAAGCGCACATTTCGCGTCGGCGCTCGAAATGCAAATTTTAAAGAATCGCGCATCGATGGCCGCGAGCGCTAACAGCCAGACAGGGTTGTACCAATCGGCCGAAACGTGAAAGACTCGACAGCCACTAATCAAAACGGCTTTATTGTAATTCCAGTGCGCGCGCGTTGATTATTGCCAGCTGTTCAAACCGACTGATTTAACTGCCAGATTAAATAACGCTGAAGGTACGGCGAGTTGATTTTCTTTTAAAAAATAACTTTAATTAGCACAAGTGTGACGACAGACTTTATTAAATATCTATGCGAACGCGCGGATTTGAATAAACTGCCACATTTGTATAAATTAACACGTTGATTGCACGCTAATGAAAGTCGATGATTCGACTTCCTTATTGACATCATTATCCTGTCCAGAGTAAATATGTCGTCGGCGTTGATTAGTTTGAACCGCTTTTCAATCGCCGCGATCTTTCCGAACGGGAAAAATCGCGCTTAACAGGCAACTAGCGCCGCGCCGACCGCTATTAAGATGGCGGCCGAGCGATCGCCGGGTTGCCTATCCAGTGCTTTTTATGCGCCATGATTAGCATTCCGACCATGCGGAATTCGCATTATTTGCGAGATCACACTGATCAGTTAGCACAATTAGCGCGCCAGGAGCGATACACATTCCGCGCTGAATGCGACGAGTGATAACGGCGATAAGAAGTCGCGTAGATTGCGCCGTCGTGCCCAATCGTAGAAACCGAACACTCACTTACGCACGACGAGGATTGCATTGCGCTAAGCTGAGGCCGAGACTTCAATTGCAGGCCAATCGCATTATTTAAAACGAGATTAAATTACGACGCTCATTATGCACGTTCGTGGGGTACGTAATGCAATGCGNTGCAATGCGAATATCGATTTTTAAGAGGTAAAATGCTCAAGGAACACAACGAACACAATGTCATGGAATGCGGTGCAATTGAAATCGATTTTAATGCTAAATTATTGGCGTAAATATTAAGATAACGTTCCAACGTAGGGGAGAGACGTCCGAGGTGACATACTTCCAATGTCCAAAGAAAGTAGGAAGTATGAACGTAATAATAGTAAGTAAAGAGTATGTCGTTTTGAACACGTGCCCCTATGAATATCAACAAGATTGCGCAAGAAGTTGTCCGGTCGCGTGATCAAAAATAAATCGCATTACTAATCATTGGGGAATGTTAATGACGAATGTTTCTATTTTTAACCAATGAGTAATTGACGCAGCAAAGAAACAAGTCATAATATCAATCAATTGAATATTAACCCATTCCTTCCTTTATTTTTCAATTATTGATTTATTTATTTCAGTTTTTATTGCTCATTAACAGTTATAGAACAGAAATAATAAAAAATTATTTCTATTACGAGGTCCGAAAATAGTGGTTTGTGCTTGAGGCAAATTTCGAAGCTCGGGCGGTCGAATTAAAAGTGAAATTGCTGTGGGAACGTTTATTATGCGTTGCGATATTTTTCACCACTAAACTCAGATTTGAAAACACTTTGTATATAATAAATGGTTTTGTGACTTGCAGCGCGTGCATGAACTGAACATGGCAAGAAACGATTAGAGCCGTTTTAACCCATTATTTGCGACTGCCGGTGCAGTACAATAACATTATTAAACATTTACGCGTTACTTGCACCCCGTTCGGAAATATCCATCCGTGTCAAATCAATACGGCTGTTAGGAATCGAGGGAATAAAATAAATTACTCTTAATGCAAAAAGCATGCATTTAATTGTAGCTCTTCGTATGCGAACGTGGTGCATTTACGCTTTCATTGCCACCAAATGAATTTTCACCCCTCGGGTGCGTATGCAAACAGCGCAACATTGGCAGGAGCCGTAATGGCAAGCTGGTTGCCAAATAAGCGCGTCCTGGGTGGTGCACACGCGCTGCACGTGCACCATCGCTGCGCAAACAAAACAAACGCAACTCATCTTCGCGCAGTAAACCAACCCGAACAACCCCCGACGGAGTGCAATTTTCTTGCCTCGGCTGCGCTAATGTTCATTATCTGCAAATGTGTACGCAATTCCATTCTAATCATGGGCGGCCGCAACGCGATGCTCGAGATTAAATCGTGACGAAAAAGGCCG
>JARRAA010004442.1:0-18132 GCA_030557295.1 Ecitodaemon sp. MM-2014
ATCGAATAACATTTCTTTCCTTACCTGTAACGCCATCTATCTTCGTTTTCAGCTTGGGGTCGAGGCAGTGAGATGTGCGCGGCTTTTATTGACGATTGACGCCATGTTATTGCATGTGGGGACATAAACAATATTTGCAACGCTTGCTCCATCCCCACGGAGGTCATACGATCGAAAAATACTTTCATTTCTTACCTCTAACGCCATCTGTGTTCGTCTTTTGTGTGAATCTGAAGAAACGTGATTTTCGCCACTTATTAACGTCTCACGCCTTGCACATTCTATGTGAGACAATGAACAACTTTCGCAACATTTGCCCCCATCCCCATGGGCATCACAAAATCGAAAAATAAGATCCTTACCTCTAGCGCCATCTATGTTTGATTTCCGACAGGACCCGAGTTTGCCCGACGTTTAATTGACGTTTCGCGCCATGTATATTGATGGCGTTCATTAATAGAGAGCCGCGTCATTAAAAACTAATTTAGCGGCGGCGCCGACCGTCGCCGCCCCCACTCGCAATTGCTTAAACGACGTGCGCCAATAATGCTCGTCGTTTTTTATTTACCGTCGCGTCGCTAATTAATTCCTCGTGGCGCTCCCGATATTTTTACGTTTTGTTTCGGGCGCGCGAAGCGGGAAGTTCCTGGAGAATTCAATCAGCCGCGACAGTGCGATCTCCCCTCGACCGCGCCGATGGGGGCGGATTAACGTTTTGATATTCCGTAGCCGTAAAGCATTGCTATTTGGCGGCGCGGCGATATTTTCGCGACGTAATCAAATTTATCGACTTTACTTTGGCGCGTCGAGTGACGGCGTGAATTTTAATCGTAATTGGGCCGGCCGGGCACATAAATTAAAATTTGCGGGCGCGCGCCCCGCGCGAGTTCGCGTCGTTAACGCGCATAATTTGTCGCCTTCGCAAACACGCGCCGCCGCCGCCGGCTGACCGCTCGTCCGGCCGCCCGCGGGGCCCGCTCGCCCGCCGGCCCGAAGGGCGCGCGCAGCCTTCGCTTCGATCAATTATCGTTTTCAAAAATTTAATTCGTCTCGCCGGCTTCGTTTCGATCGCGCAATCGCTGGGATATTTAATTATTTTTACTTCAGAATTTTGATTGAAAATGATAAAATTTGTTTTTGTGGATGTTTTGGGGGGATACCTCATCGACGTTTCATCAAAATGTTTTTTATTAGTTTTGTTATAGCTTGATTTGATTGTGTTTCATTATGGCTTGTTGTTTTGTGTTTTTTGGCGGAAGGTACGTCAACATTTTATAGAAAAAGTTGTATGCCAAAAGAAAAAAAATCATAACTTTCGTAATAGTTATTATCTTTCCGAAAAAATTAGTTCTGTGTGAGGCAGAGGTATGAGAAATAGATTGCCATTTGGATTTATAAAATCGGTTTATTGTGAAGCTCGTAATCGTGCTCTATAATTTTTATGCGGTCTTTTGCATCGTTTTATTTAACAGCCCCTACAGTCCCCCTTCCATGCCTGGAATGGATTACTAAAAAGGTAATTGATTTCTGAATATATAGAGAATATTTTGGTAGAAAATTTTGAAAAATCAAAGTGATACTTTCCGAGAAAAATGGTTCCAAACTTCGATATCGAATTACTCAAAAACTTACAACGGCGCATAGTATACACCGTTCTTTTTAACTCCCTCTGCTGTCTTCCTCTATTACTAAAATAAACAAATTAAAAATATGTAATATTAAGGAAAAAAATGCACAATATTTTGGCGCAAACTTTAAACCAATCGTTTCCATACTTTCCGAGAAAATTAATTCCAAAATTTGATATCGAATTACTTTGAACATTGCATTATTTATTACGCCTATCTTTTGCGCCGTCCCTTTTAACACCCTCTACAGCTCTTCCCCATTGCCCAAACAAACAAATAAAAAAGCAGAAGAGTTTCAAAGACATGCACAATATTTTGGTAAATAATTTGTACCAATCAACCACATACTCTCCGAGAAAATTAATTTCAAAATTTAATATCGAATTACTTAACATTGCATGATTTATTACACCTACCTTATGCGCCGTTCCTTTTAACACCCTCTACAGCCCTTCCCCCTTACTCAAACAAATAAATAAAAAAAGAGAAGAGTTTCAAAGACATGCGCAATATTTTGGTAAATAATTTGTACGAATCAACCACATACTCTCCGAGAAAATAAATTCCAAAATTTAATATCCAATTACTTTAATGATTGAATTATACCTAATTTCCGCCGTTCTCCTTAACACCCTCTACTGCCCCTCCTCATTTTCCAGATAAACAACTAAAAAAATAGTAAATTCTCAGAAATATTTATAATATTTTGGAAAAAAATTCAAACCAATCAACCCCATACACTCTGGGAAAATTAATTCAAAAATTTAATCAGTTCTGTATTGTACTTACTTTATGCACCGTTCACTTCAGTGCCCTCTACTGCCCTTTCTTGTTATCCAAATAAAAAAAATGCAGTGGATTCTCAGAAATATGCACAATATCCTAGTAAAGAAGTCAAACCAATCAACGCAACACTTTCCGAGAAAACCGACGCAAAAATTTAATCATTTTTATAACCGCAAGATCGAGTAGTTCTTCGAAAAAGGACGAAGCGAAATTCATCCGCATTTTATCTCGAGGCGAATATTTTTAAAAATAACAGCGCCGCCTGAAAATATTTGCTAGATATTTCAGCCGCGAAGAAATTCCGTCCATATTTCACGGGGCGGGGCCGTCCGGAATGATAAAACACGATATTTCCCTTCACGTCCGCCCTCGCGTGCGGCCGGCTTGAAAAAATCATCTTTGTTAACCTCGTTAGCGCGAAACTTTACTCATTAACCTCTTTCCGCGCTCCCTTGGAATTAATTCCGCAAATCGGAATTTTTACGCGGTGTAAATTTAATAAAGCGCGCCGCCGCCGGCCCGCGAGATCATCGCAGCGCGGGGCGGCGCGCGGAACGCATTAATGTGTTAATCAGTTGTTCGAGGATCGTTGTTGTGTTTTTCGGGCGTTTTCGCTGTTTTGGCCGAACAACTCGCCGCCCGGCGCCTCCGCACAATGCCGCCGCTGCATACTGACTGCGCTCATTAATAGAGACTCGTCATTACGCATCCAATTGAATGTCGCGATGCGTTGTCGGCGTGATTCGGGCGCTTGATTAGATGAAAATCGCCACGGTTTGCATCGGCGAAATAATTTCACTGCGAAATTCGCGTCGGATGCGCTCGGACTCGGCGGTTACCAAACGAGGCGAAATATTTTGCGAAATATTTCCGAAAGATTCTCCGCGCGGAAGCGTAATGTAAACCGGGAGATTGAAAAGATTTCCGGCGAAAACATTAATTTTGACACCCGCGACGCGAGCGCTGAGAACACACGAAATACACGAGATTTCACTTCCGGCGCCCGCGGGGCGGCGTCGCCTTTCAGAGATCGCGCCAATAAGCACATGAAAACATTTTGCTCCACAAAGGTGAGAAATTACCTCGGCTTTTAAGCCGCGCTCGTTCGGACGTGACCTGAGAGACTTTTTCCGACGGCGCCGTCGACGACGCCGCCGCCGCCGCCGCCGCGCTCGCGTGCTCGTCGCGCTCGGCGTTCGAAAGCATTCGCGCATCCACTTTATAAGGATATATGTCAACCGGAGTGGAGGGCACTCGTAAACAATGAGGGAGATAAGAGTCGCCGAGTTTTTATTAAAAAGCCGGACTAAGCAAATAAATTTTCCGGGCGGGGAAAAACGCGATGGAATTATTAAACACTTTCCTTATTTACTCACCGACAAGTTTGTAAGTTTTTCCATGGAAAACACTTTACAGATTAAAGCCACATTTCATAGTAACCCATTCTTTACCGCTGTCCTCAGTTGAGGACGGAAAACTAGAAATTTGTGAAATTTTACTTACGTTTTTTTTTTGAAGCATTTATAAGTGGAAATTTTCAATTTCCTTCGTGGAATTCGATTCCACCACCCCACTAATCATTTACCTAAATAATATATAAAATTATCGTTGAAAAACTTTAATCATCAAGAGAGTTATTAGCAATAATTGGTGGAAAAACCACGATTTGAGGGTTAATAAAAGTAGGGGAGGTGGGTACAAAGTGACAATGCAGTTTCGTTTCGAAGTTGAATTTTTTTTCAGTAAATAGGAGTTTCCACGATAATTAGGGGAGATATGGGCAAAATGTTTGTGTTATGGTTTCCTAGATTTTTGAGAATTAAAAAGTGTTTTAATAATAAATAGGGGAGGCGCATTTAAAAAGGCATACGCGGCTCAAATGACGCAGTTTTTAGTTTTCTGAGCTTCGTGGATAAGTTGAGTGCATATGAAAAGTAGGGGAGGCGTGAAGAAAACGCATGATTAGTTTCCTAGACTTTTGTAAATTAAAAAGTGCTTTAATGATAAATGGGGGAGGCGCGTCTAAAATGACAAGCGAATACCAAGTGACGAAGTTTCTAATTTTCCGACTTTTGTGAAGCTTGACCGTTTATGAAAAGTAAGGGAGACATGAAGAAAGCGCAATATTAGTTTCCTAAATGTTTGCGAATTTTAAAGTATTTTAATAAATAGGGAAGACGCGTCCAAAACGACATACTAGAACAAGATGATAATTTTTACTTTTCTGAGTTTTGTGCAAATTTGCACTGTTTATTAAAAGTAAGGGAGACATAACCAAAACGATATGTTAGTTTTCTAACACTTAATAGTGTTTTAATGATAAGTAGGGGAGGCATGTCCAAAATTGCACGTGAGTGCCAAATGACGAAGTTCTTAGTTTTCTGAGCTTTGTGAAACCCTTGACCGTTTATGAGAAATAGGGGAGACATGAAAAAAAAAACACAATGCTAATTTCATAAATTTTTGGGAATTTAAAGGTATTTTAATGATAAGTAGGAGAAGTACGTCCAAACTAACATACGAGACCCAAATGACAGTGTTTAGTTTTCTGAGTTTTGTGAAAATTTTGATGGTTTATGAAAAGTAAGGGAAACATAACCAAAACGATACATTAAACACTTAAAAGGATTTTAATGGTAAGATGACAACATTTTTAGTTTTCTAAATGTTGTGAAACATTTGACGATATATGAAAAGTAGGGAAGACATGGCCAAAATGGTAGAGTTTTGATTACAGGTAGGGGAAGCGTGTACAAATAGACATATGCATTTCAATTGATATTGATGTGTATGTCCAGTTTTTTAACTTATTGTAAATTTTTGGATATTACTTTTGGAAAATTTCATCGTTCAAAAAAGTGTAAAATAGTAAGTGTAAAATAAAAAAGTTATTGTTAGTAATGACAAGTAATGCACGTTAATGCGTAGTATTTAAATTGTACGATTCAAAAAGGATTCAAGAAAATTATTATTATTTCAACAGATAATCCTATTTTGTTAAAAAAACTAAATGATGACTCATTAAGAAACGTCCTTCGAACCGGATAAGAAGAAAACTCACTGAATTTTATAAGAAACTTTCGTTTATTTCATATTCATTTGTTATAGTCACTATAATAATTATACTTTTGATACGTACATGATATAAAAAATTGCTTTACAACTACATGTCGTCAACCGATCAATAAATAACCAAGTGGCTAAACAATCTTTCACGAGAAGAACGCAAGTGAGTCACGTTATGTACAGTTGAAGTTTAGGAAAATAGTTTGTCTTGCTTTCGATCGCATTCTCAGAAATGTACAAAAAAGTTGCAACGCAAAATCGAGCGGCTTACAACAAACGAAACAGGATCGTGATCAGTGCGACAACCAATTGACTTTCGACGCGTCCGACATCGCTCTTCACTGCAAAACAAATTACAAACGAGATTCCTTTAGGGCTAAAGTACGAGAGCAGGACGAGAGGGAGCGGTGGCGACGTGCAACTTTACCTAGCATCAGCGTGCTCCACTCGCCGAGCAGCTCCTGCTGGTGGTCCTTGATGGGCAGGTTCTGGACGACGGAGGAGCGATCGTCCGACCAGAGCAGCGGCGAGAGGGACGCCACGCATTTGACGCGCATCGAGCCGCCCAGGAAGTGGCGCTGGTTGAGCGCGAAGCGCAGGCCCAGCACGGTGGTGCGCAGGCCGGCCTCGGCGCGCTCCGCCGTCGGGTACCTTATCAGCGCCTTGCCGCTCGTCACCTGGTGCTCGTTGATGTACCAGTGCAGCAGCGACGCCGGGTAGCTTTCGCCCGACGTGCAGTTGAGGTTGATCTCGCCGCCGATCTGATACTGGGCCTCCACGCCGGTGATTGTCGGATCCTCGGTCGGCAGGGCTGGACAGAGACACTCAATTTCATGGCGTAGGGCGGATGCGCCGGGGGATATCTTAATCTCCCTCGAAACATCAACATTGATTGTAAATTCATTTTGGTCATAAATTTATGGTGGTTGTACCGGGCATTTTTAGAAATTCCCTCGAACATAGAAAAAATAAGATTCGGATGAATTGATATGGTGGATACGCCGGGCATTTTTAGAAATTCATCAGAAAATTGGTTATTAGATGTGAACATGGTGGATGCGCTGGGTAATATTTGAATTTTCACAAAAAAAAAACAGAATTATTACTTAATTAAATTAATTGGTTTTTGTTCGTTTGGAAGACATTTTTGAATTTTTTGATTTTTGCAAATTTGTGGTGAATGCACTAGGCATTTTTCTTTAAATTCCTCCAAAAACAACAAATACTATTTACGCAAACAAATTGACACTTGGTTAGCTTGGAAAGCAATTTTGTGTTTATTGTTTATTAGCTATTTAGTTGGATGGTGGATTCGCCGGTGTAAACAGGGGCATTCCCATTAAAAATCATTAGATCTAGTAGTTGTTAGCGATCGTTGTTTTCGCAACGTCCAACGAGTAGTATTGGGGAGCGGGAGTCTGCGAAACGACGCAACCGACATAAATTCGACCTGAGCTAACGAAGCTTGTCAAGTCGCAGAGGGCGCGGGGAGGCGGCGAGAGCACTTGTGGCGCGGCCGGCGCGGCGTGCGGCGCGCTCCTGAATATTTGATGCACGAGCACTTAGCATTAGCCGCAGACGGCGGTCGCGCCTCATAATTCGCAATTTGGCCGGCTGCAATTTTCCAATCGGTCGGATAACAGGATCGACGGCACTCGACGCCGTCTCGAGCGCTCAAACGCGTCGTTATTAAATCCGGATGAATTCCGACGAATTCGCATTACAGCATTTAAGCTTTTGGGAGGTTGGGGGGCGAAAGTTTGCCACTTACAGATGACTTCCATGCGCGCCTCGCTCTGGGCGGACGCGAACGACGGCGCCTCCGCGGACACCTCGCATCGATAGAGTCCCCCGCTGCGCAGCGTGACGCCTCGCAGGACCACGCGCCTGCTGTCCGAGAGACTCACCTGCAAGCACACGCCGTTGCCGGCCGGTCGGTTCGAACGCAGCGAGTGGGGCGCACTTACGTCCACCGCGACGCCGTCGACGCGATGGCTGCTCCCCGGCGGGCGCTCCTTGGCCACGTAGCGGTAGAACTCCTCGTCGTCCTTGTACCACTTGACCGTGTAGAGGGTGTCGTTGCCGAGGTCGTAGTCGCACTGCAATTGCGCCGTCTCGCCCGGCTTGCGGTACTGCGGCAGGTTGACGCGCACCCATTTCAGGCCGCCGGACGCCGCCGAAAACCACACGCCATCTGACAACACAAGCACATGCGAATTATCCTGCGAAGGACGGCCGCACGGCCGCCCCGCCGGTGCGCACTTACAAATCATTTTGATTACGATCAGTTTATAAATATTTCCTGGCAGCATTTTAAACTTTTCGCCGTTTCTTTAAGATCTTCACGATTCGACCACCCCCCTACATCGTTGCACTTAACATTTTATTAAAAACAAAGACGCACAGTGTTTTAATCTTCGAGCGGCGTTGACATAACTGCCGGCGGCGCGCGCGCGTCCGCGAAACTTTGCCGAAGTTCGCCCGCACTCCGGAGGGGGTGCTGCCCGATGGTGCGCGTGCTGCGGTGCCGACCAGAATGCGGAAGGAGCGCGCGCCGCCGCCGCCGCTGACTTCGTCCCGCGTCCTGCGATTGCGCCGTGCGCGGATTGCGTTTTCCCACAGTGTTTACGCGACGCGCATGCAGGATATCGCGCGGCGGCGGCGGCGGCGAGCGTTTGAGGAACGATGCACGAATTACGTCCGCTCGCGCCCTCGCCCTCCCGGCGTGCATTATTTGTTACTCCATTATCCGCGTCTTCCACAAACATTCTTCCTAATGCGCTTACACTCGCGCGGCGCGGGCGGTCTGCCATCGGGGATGCTGCCCCCGATACGCCCGGGCATCATATCAATTTTTGTATTTTTCGAATTTTCCAAATGCGCGGAATTCGCACCACCCCCTGTCGCAAACTTGGTGCTTCGAACCGGATAATTTTCGAATAGAGTAGAGCGGGCCTAGTTAAACAGTGGGGTAGTATTAACAGGAACTTAATATTGAAATTGCGGAAAAGAAGGGTTTTGAGAAAGGAACAACCGCTGATATGTCAATCGAATAAAATATGCGTATGCTGTTTATTCTATAAGATAAACCTAAACCTAAATGCCGAAATCCTATATAAACAGAATGTATTGTATACCGAATAGGGCAAAATTAGTATAGTAGCCACACTTTTTATTAGGGTCCGCTAAATCGCAAACAAATCCAGGGATTCGATATTTTTCAACACAAAACGAAACCTTGGTTATTTTTATTTAATGTTATATTTATTTATTAATTATTCAATATTTATATTTTTTGTAATTTTAATCATGACCGGTTTTTGTATAAATGCGCTTTCAAATATCCGTCACTTCACCGCAAATGTCCCAAAAACAGGGTGAAAGTTTTTGGGATATTTGCCAGTTATAAAATTGAGCTCGGGATAGTTGCCAAAATTTGGGATAGTTGCCTTGTTATATAAAATTTACGGATTAAGATAATCAATGTTTATAAATGAACAAATAGCTTATATTAAAATTTACTTCAACTGTAGGTACATTGTATATTATTTTCTCACTATTTTCCCGCACAATTCGTAGAATGGTAGTTTTTCACTCTCACACAAATGTTTCCGGGTATGACGTGAATTATTTGCGCTGGCAATGGCAATTGGGCTTCTTCATATTGGAAACATTTCGTTGTCCTAATTGTACACTAATTTTTCAACGTCTGCACGACTTGCACTAACAGTCGAGAACCTGAACCAAGCCTGGAGAACTCCCACCAAGAATCAAACCTTCACGACTTTGGGACGGAATCACGACAAGTGGCCACACTTGGTTCCGAGTCGAGGTTGCACACCACCAAATATTAAAAGTGTGCCAGCATCTTTATCATCCCCGAACGCTAAAATTTTTCTTATTACAGTTGTCTTTGCTTCAATCCAATCCATCAATCGATCAATTATTGGCCGAGCTATGTACCAAGCAAATTTCTGTATTGTCCATAACTCGGCCAATAATTGATCCTTTGAAATGAACCAAAGACAATCGTAATGCGCAGATTTGGCTTTCAGAAATGTTTAAAGATATTGGCACATTTTTAATATTTGAGGGTTGCGATTTCAGCAGGGAACACTTGTCTCGTCGTCTCGGGTCGTAAAATGGTCAAAGTTTGGTCAGGATGGTAGAAGTGCGCAACTGTAACGCGCGATGATAACCTCACTAACTGCAGTCAAAACATGTGCAAACTGCTGCAGCTGTGCACCGCCGTGACAACTTCAAGGTTATTATTTGGCAAGAGAGGATTTGGTAAGCAGCATAGAAGGAATCTCCTCTACACTACCTGAAGCGACTATACTTTTATACAAGATATTATAAGATTTATAAAGTTTTATAGCTGAAATTGCACCAATACCAAAAGTTGCAACACTTACAATATGCCTCGAAAGTTTCGCGGCTTGGTGGGTCATCCCCGCGACCGATTTTCGCACTCCAAGGAAAAGCGTGCGAATCTAATCTCAGATTTTCTTCGGGCTTCAGGTCAGAAGAGAAAAGACTTCCTGTGAAAAAACAATCACGAATGCCTCTAACATAATCTACCGAAAGACGTGGCAAGTATCCCAACATGCAGATTTTACCCTACGTAGCAAATGAAATATCATGCATATTCAAATTAATATTCAAGTCAAAGTTTGCCTAGGATAGAATATGTTTTCACTCGCTTCATGAGGTAGAAAAACATATGTTAGGAGGATGAATAGCATACACGTCGGCATGCGGAACGGGGAATTTGGACTTGTCGTTACGGTTGCGTGATCGATCAAGCAGCAACCCTGCCCAACCGACCTCGCTCTACCCTACGCGGCCGCGCAGCCGGCGGTCTATTTACGACGCGTTTAGCGAACGAAACGAGGAAATATCTCGCGCGTGGGAGATGCAGAGCGACTCCGGAAGAGGCCGACGTGCAAAGTTTCGGGATGAATGGTGCCCTCGGGCGACGCGCGCGCGCGCGCGATGCACGGCGGCGGCGGCGGCGGGCGAATGACGTATATCTCAATAATGCGTCGCGCGTCGCATGGGAGCGCGATAACTCAAACGCGACAACAACTCCTTAATGCGCGGCGAACGAATGCCGCCCGGAACAACCCTTCTCCGGCGCGGACCGCGCGGAAGAGCGAAAAATCGCGGCGAGTCAATCAGCGGCGGCGCAAGTTTTAATTAAAACGGGAAACCGAACGGAAGCGGCGCGTGCTCGGGCACCGCATGGTACCGCGGATGCGTTCCTCATCGATAATTAGCTTCCCCGTCCGCCCGCAGCTAATCGTCCTAATTGTTAATCATGCGGACCTTCGTCAAAGCCTTTCGGGGTTATTTCTGGACGATTAATAACCGCTTCCGGACGTTTAGGGACGCGTCGTTGATTAACCGATGATTAGCGCTTAAAAATCCGCCGTTTGCGGGGCGGATTAGGCGGGCGAGCGTTTTGCCGCTCGCGAAATTGAATAGGGGCCTGGTCGGAGGACACAAACAATGCGCCGCCGCCGCCCCCGCCCCGGTTCGATGCCGGGTCGTCGGCTCTGCGACGCGCGCTAATTGCCGAGTTGAATATGTTAATTGTCGTCCGCTCTGCATATATTATTATGTTTTACTAGCTAAACGGTTCTCGGACAAGACATGCCGAATGTTCCGAGGGTGTCGTTCCGCTCGACGGGCGCGCTTTGTGTGCGCGGAAGTTGATGAAGCCGCCGCCCGCCGAGCGTTTGAAGAATTAACTTCGGCCCTGCGCCCGACAGCGAGATCGAGAGGCCGAAAATAAAAAAGGCGGCGCTCGCGGCGATCGCAAAGTTAAACATGTTAAAGCATGTTGAACTTCGGCGCGCGCGCGCGCCTTTGAGACCGGCGGCGGCGGGCAGGTGCGCGCGAATTATTTCCGGCCGAGATCAAAGTCGGGCATTGTGAATCAAAGGATTGACCAAGAGTCGAAAATCAAAATAATCGAAAAAGAAACCGCCGGCGCCGCGTGTTGTGCTTCCGCTCGTTGCGCCGCGGGTGCGTTATAAAATATAAATTATACCGGTTCTCTCGTTTTCGCTGGGGGGCGGGCGGACGGGGGCGGACGTCTGAGGCGGCTGCGTTTGAAGCCGCGCGCAAATGTTTGTGCAGGCGAGTCTCGCGAACGCTGCGCCGAGCGGGCATAAATATTTGCGACGTATTTGCTCGCCGGCGCTTGTTAGTTTTCGGGATGGCCGACCGTGGAAATGACAGCATCTTTGCGGGAAAGCGCGCCGAGCGCGCGCGCGCCCATCCATCAAACGTCGCCGGCGTCGGCATTGATTTTTTAGCGCTCGCCCGCCGGCGCGAAACTAACCGGAATGAGTTTGACGTCTAAACAATGCTATTTTCATTTTTCGAGCGCTCGCGAGCTCGCGTTTTCCAAAGGAAACGGCCCGAAGCAGCGGCGGAAGTTGGGCTAACCGGCGGTTGAATAGAGCGCAAACGCGGCGCGGAAATTTTGATGTTACTCATAAATCGGAAATGGTATGTTAATTTTTTGTAACGCATTTTGTAGCCCAACAGGCCTTCTTTTCTCTGATCTAGTACTTTGCTTATTTGTTTGTTAAATTGTCTCTTTAAATGACGTTCAAAATTTGTTAACTTTTCAATCATTTTTTCACTTGTCGCATAAAACGTTCTGCAATTTTTAATCGGAAGTAACCATTCATGTTTAGTATACATCTAATTATAGAAAAATCAATGTGATGCTATTTATTGACAATTATACTGTACAACTTTTACGTTTACAAGCCTGCGTTTAAAAGAAAATGACTCTTCTATTGAGTGGTGTATTTGTCTATTTTTTCAGAGCAGAAATTAGTGCCCTAAAGGTATAATTAAATTGAAGTTTATTTTTGAATCATTTTTAAATTTTTAACGTTCTGTAATTTTTAACCGGAAGTAACTATTCATATTTAGTATGCATCTGATAATAGAAAAAATCTATGTGCTGCTATTTATTGACAATTATACAATACAACAATTTTACGTTTCAAGCCTGCGTTTAAAAGAAAATGACTCGACATAGCGTTAAGAACGTAAAAGTAAAATTGAGGGCAAACACGGCGTGGAAATTTTGATGTTACTCATAAATCGGAAATGGTATGTTAATTTTTTATAATACGTTTTATAGCCAAATAATTCTTTTTTTTTATGATATAGCACTTTACTTCTCTTTTTGTTAAATTGTGTCTTTAAATGACGTTCAAAATTTGTTCAATCATTTTTAACTTGTGGCATAAAACGGTCTGTAATTTCTAACCGGAAGTAACTATTCATATTTAGTATGCATCTGATAATAGAAAAAGTCTATGTGATGCTATTTATTGACAATTATACTGCATAACTTTTACGTTTACAAACCTGCGCTTAAAAGAAAATGACTCGACATAGCGTTAAGAACGTAAAAGTTAAATTGAGGGCAAACACGCCGTGGAAATTTTCCTGTTATTCCTAAACCGAGAATCGCTTGTTACTTTTCTAAAATGCCTTTAATAGCTAAAGAGTTGTTCTATCCTACAGTCCAGTCGTTTTTTCCTCATATTTTAAATGGTGTTTGTAAATGCTGCCCAAATTTGTCCATTTTCGTCAAGTTAAATATTAGAAAACTTCTCCTGGAAAACTGTCCATTATTTCTAAACGAAAGTAATTATCATTACTTCCTATACATTTAATTATAGACAAATAGCTCTTCTATTGAGTGGTGTATTTGTTTATTTGTTCAGAGCAGAAATGAGTGCCCTAAAGGTACAATTAAATTGAACTTTACAAATGTGTTTCGCAAACATCTTCGGGAAAACCGGCGTTATTTTCTTAACGCAAGGAGGTAGCTCACTGAAATGTTTCGCAAATTATAGCTAAAGAGTTATATAATAACATTCTCTTTAGTTTGTTTGCCTAATAATTCGCGAATGTAGCTCAAATGGCGTTATACAGGAATTCTGAAATTGGCACAACCCCTCAATTATCGTGGAATACGTGGAATATTCATTAACCAAATTTTAAACAATTATTTTGTATAGTACATTTAATAGCCAAAAAATTCTTCTTTCAAATTGTGTCATTAATTTTTCTTTTTGCCTATTAAAAGTGTCCTTAAATGACCATCCAAATTTTGATAAATTTCGAATTTCTTCACAGAAAATCGCTCGTAATTTTCAACCGGAAGTACTTCCAAACATTTTATAAACATTAAATAATAGTCAAAGAGCTCTTCTATCGATTGATATATGTTTTTATTCAACAATAGAAACAGTGGCCTTAATGTTCAATCTCCTGGAAAACTGACTATATTTTCCAATCAAAAAGAGATAATTCAGCGTAAAGTTTTCCAAACTATAGCCAATGGGCTGCGTTATAAGGGCATCTCCACATCTCTGGTTTAATACTGATAAAAAATGCCTTGAATGACGGTCCAAACTTGATATGACTTTTGGGGGGTTGTTTTTCTTGCCAAACTTGTCTGGAGCGGATCCAGGGACCCTTATCCGAGCAGGTGCCAGTCGGCATGAATTAGACCCGCCAAAAAATGAGAGCAAAATCTCGCCATCTATCAAACGTCGCCTGCATTGATTTTTAAGCTGTGCAACCACTTGTTCCATCGCGCGACGTCGCGGCTGACGGGCCCGAAGCGCGCCTCATCTCGAGCGCGGATAAATTATGAGCATCTTGAATATTTCATGCCGGCGGCAAAAAGCGAAAGCGCAAGGAGCGAATGAAACATGCGCTATCGGGCGCGGGCGCGGCGTCGCCGCCGCCGCCGCGCCGCGCGCGCGCGCCCTAATTAGCCGTCCCGCGCACTCCCTCGTAATCCGGCCGCAAATTGGGCGTAGGTCGCTAGTTGGCGGGCCTCGGCGCGCGCGTCCTCGCCGCCGGCCGGAAAAGGATATGTTTCGCTAATCTTTCCGCCGAAACGCTATTCTCGGGCCCGTCCCGTTCGTCTTCCGCCTCGCCGGCGTCGTCCGCAATTACCGCGTCAGACGACGTAATGCTAAACGACGTTTAACGACTAACGATAAGATTTGTTATCGCCGCCGCGCGCTTGGGCGCGCATTATTTATTAACTCGCCGTAATGCGCGGCGCGATGAAAGATTTATTCGCGTATTCGTTATTGGCCTTTATCGGGCGGCGGCGCGCGTGTAATTATTGTAATAAAGCGCGCGCGCGCGGCGCATCCAGATGGCGAAAATGTTGTTTCGAAATGAGTTTTATATTAATGCGCGGCGCGCGCGCGCGCCCGCCGCCTAGAAACGCGAGCGCGAAACAATGCCGCCCCCGCTCGCGTCGAACTCGCCGAGTGCGCGCAAAGTAATTAAACGCGCGAGCGAGCGAGCGAGGGGTAGGTGGAAGCGCGCGGCCGGCAATAAAGCCCGCTCCGATTGCGCTCATTATGCGGCCGCAACGGCGGCCGGCGGTCCGCGAGACCAATTGATTGGCCGCTTCTACTCATTTTGCAAAAGAAAATGTTTGCTTTGCGTCGCAAAAGCCGAAATGTTTACGCGACCCGTCGATATTGTCATCGTCCGACGGCAATTGGTCGAAACCTGCCGAAATCGTTCCCGAAATGTTATCATTATTATTAATAAGCCATTGTTTAGAAATTTTTGTATAAAACGTAATAATTTAATTAATAATTTCTTGGTTTTTTGAATTGGCGAGACATCTAGTGGTAGATTACAACTTGCGAAAGCTCTGAATACATTTTAACTCTGTAGGAAACTGTACGATCTAAGAGAGAGCTTTTTAGTTCTACCGGTGAGATATAGATGGCGCTGAGATGCACAAATTTGAAATAAATTCATTTGGGAATTTTAAATATTTATCGAGAATAATATTTCAAGCATGTTCTATATTTGTCATCCATCAAAAATGTATGAACCTGTTAGAATATCCTCTGAAATGACGCAAAACTGAGACAGAGATCAAAAACCTTCCAAGCACTTGCATTAATAAATTACTGGTTCAGACTGCATGGCTGCTTCCTTGTTATTATTTTAAACCTAAAGAGTTGCTCTATATTTATCAATTTACGAAAGTTTAGGAATATTAGAAACCTTGCTCAAAATGATGCGCAAATTTACTTGATTTATATAATATTAAAACGTCCCACTGACTTGCATTACAAAATTACTTGTAATTCATCTTTTAGACATGATATCGTTGCATTCTTGATTTTATTTTATATTCAGAGAGTTCCTCTTTATTTATTACTGAAGGGAAATTGAAGAAATTCTTAAAACATTCCTTTGAAGTCAGTCAAAAATGACTATTGAGTAATTTCCATTAAAACTGACTGACGTCACAAAATTGCTTGTAGCTAATGTTCTAGGAATGAGCATCTTGGAATGAATCGTTGTATCAATAGATTCAGTTCAAACTGAAAAAGTTATCCTTTCTTTATTACTAATACGAAATCCGACACTCCTTCAGAATGATGCCTAAAATGGCATTCATAATTAGCCGTTGGTTGAGTGCCGTTAAAAGCACTTAAGGAATTACATTACAAAATTACTTGTTATTAATATTCTTGACAAATTATTATCATATTCGTCAAATTACAAATATCCTTTAAAAGGCCATTCGAAGTTGAGCAAATTTCTCTAACACTCTGAAGACAAGTACAAGTTTCCTAAATAATTTCGTTTCTAATTAAGATGTCGCCGAACTCTGTGCTTTGTTTTCAATACATAAACTCAAACTCCCAATCTAAACATCATAAAAGTCATTAATTGAGGCTTCAGGGGCTTAAATATAAATTTCCAATACTATTAATAATCTAAATGCAGTCGCAGAGCCTAACGAGATATTAATTTAATATTTAGCTGCAACCAAGCTCCCACGGACTTACGTTACAAAATTACATGTAATTTATGTTCTAGACATGATATCGTTGTATCCTTTATTTTATTTTTAACCCAGTGAGTTACTCTTTATTTATTAGTCAAGGGAAATTCCAGGATTTCTTGATATATTCCATTGGAATCAGTCATAAATGACTATTGAGTAATTTTCATTAAACCTGATTGACGTCGCAAAGTTGTAGCAAATGTTGTAGGAATGATATCGTTATATCAATTTTTATAGTTTAAATTTTAAAATTTACCCTTTCTGTATTACTATTCAGAAATCCGAAACTCCCTCAGAATGATGCTTAAAATGACATTCAAAATTGACTGTTTATTGAGAGCACTTAAACAATTACAAAACAAAATTACTTGTAATTAATATTCTAGGCAAAATATCATCATATTCTTGATGTTGTTGTAAAGCCAAAGAGTTATTCTTTAATATGCATTAAATGAAATCGCACAAATCTTTTAAAACATCCTGTAAAACACAATTCAAAGATGACCAAATATTCTCTAACACTCTGAAAACAGGTTTTCGTACAAGTTTTTCGAAATAATTTTGTTTCCAGTGGAGATGTCGCCGTGCGCTTTGCTTTGTTTTCAATACAGAAACGTAAACTCCCAATTTACCTCAAGAGCCAACAATTGGGGCATAGAGGACTTAAATATATATATTTCCAGTACTATTAATAACCTAAATACAGTCGGAGAGTCTAACGAGATGTTAATTTAGTATTTAACTACAACATTACTTGTAATACATGTTTTCGACAAGATATCGTTGTATTCTTGATTTTATTTTAAACTCAAAGAGCTGCTCTCTCATTATTTCGCTAAGGGAAAATTCAAGGATGCCTTATTATGTTCCATTGAAATCAGTCATAAATGACTGACAATGAGCAATTTTCATTAAACCTGATTGACGTCACAAAGTTACTTGTAACTAATGTTCTAGGAACGATATCATTATATCAATAATTGTAGTTTCTACTTAATAATGTACCCTTTCCTTATTACTATTCAGCAATGCGAAACTCCTTCAGAATGATCCTTAAAATGGCATTCAAAATTGACCGTTGATTGAGTTTCGTTAAAAGCACAAAGAATTACATGTAATGACTTGCAATTATTATTCTAGTCAAAGTATCATCATATTCTTGATGTTGTTGTGATACTAAAGTTATTCTTTAATAAGCATTAAATGAAATTTCAACTAATCTTTTAAAACGCCATTCAAAATTGACCAAATATTCTCTAATAGTCTGAAAAGTTTCGTGCACATTTTTCTAAATAAATTCTAGTTCAGATATCGTCGTGCTCTTTGCTTTACTTTCAATACAGGCCCTCAAATTCCAAATCTAAGGCGCTGCACACTTTGGGTAGTCTAGACAAGTTTGGCCAAGTCTGAGATGTCAATTTATTTTCGGGTCCCAGAAAATACTACCTGAATCTGAAGATCGCACATTATTATGCGCGACTGTGAAGCCGGGACTAAATAAATTATAAGTTATGGCAATTTCAGCGTTCAATATTTCGAAAAGTTGCAGTATGATCTGCGATAAATTTAGTATGTGCGTAATCAGAATTGAATTTTCAAGCTAGTCGCATTATTACATTTTGCATTAAATAAATAGGAGACCGTCTTAACCAAGGTAATGACAAACAAATTAATTTATTCCGTCCCTATACCTCATTATTATGCGGGTTTTTCGGTCTGACCGGAATATTATTAAAAATAATTTACGAGTTAGGCTGGGTAGCCTAGCCT